>PVKB01006621.1:0-56434 GCA_004027205.1 Ctenodactylus gundi
GAGTGAGGCAAGGTGGGAATTATGTAGACACAAGCAGACAGTGGCTGGGCATGGCGGCGCACACCTGCAGCGCCAGCACCGAGGGAGGCTACCGGAGAAGTCCAAGTCCTACTTGGGCGGTTTAGACTCAAAATAAAAAGCAAAAAGGTCTAAGGATGTAGCTCGGCCCGAAGGCCTAGAGTTCAGTTCGCCGTGCTGCTAAAACAACAACAAAATACAGGCAACAGGTGGACCTCGGCTAGAGGGAACGGTCAGGTGGATGCCAGGGCCCCCACTTCAGGCCCATGTTGCACAGGTAGGGACTGCAGGCCGGCCTTGTTGGGGAGTGGGGTGTGGCTAACCCCACTCCTGCCCTCTCTAGCCTCCTTGGGGCCACGCCCACGCTAGACCTTGAAAGCTGAGGAAGGTGACTCCTGTGTGCCCCAGGACTGCTGTAGAGTATGCAGGAGTTTGCCCCAGGAGAAAGAGATAAAGCCAACTGGGCAGGTGCTGGGTTCTGAGCTCATTCAGGGAAGGGAGCACCAGGCCTAAGAGCCTGCCCGCAGGAGGAACAGGAGAAGAATCCAGGGCCCGGGGGCCAGTCCGGACCACAGCCCCCTCCCCTGATGCCCACCCAGCACATGGCCTTCCCTGGAGGCAGGGCTGGGAGCCGGCCTCAGCGCCTGTAGGAATCCCCACCCTCAGCCAAATCTCCCGTACATCTCGATGTTTAAAACATAAAACAGTATTTATTACACATGCCTGACTACAAAAAATGTTTTAGAACCGTGCCCTGCGGAGCGGCTGTAGCTCCGGAGCCATCCCTCCCTCTCCGCCCAGGCCTGCTGGCCTCCTTCCGGCCTGGACCTCCTCTCTCCCTGAACAGGGTGGGCGCCTCCCTCGCCGCCGTCCCCTCCATCCGGGCAGCCCAAAACGCGCAGGCACCGAGGCCGTGGCCGCGCTTCCAGGGCCGGGGAGGAGCACGTGGCTGAATGCATACCAAGCACGTCTGTCCCTGACTGTCATCCACCAGTCACCCTGAGGAAATCCCAGCGTCACCCGTTCGGGCCGGGGGTATCCGGGGCTCAGGGAGGTTAAGCAACTCGGGGAAGGCCACCGTGGGAAGGAGGAGCCTGACTGGAATTCGGGGGAGGTGGGTCTGACTTCCCACAGCAGCCAGCACACACTTCACACCCACGCAGTGTCCACGCAGTGACAAACGGCGCGATGCCGCGAGACGCAGAGGACGGGCTCGGGCGCGCGCCCCGCCCGCCCCGCCTCTCGCGCGGCCCCGCCCCTCGGTCTCCAGGCCGCGCCCCCTCCGCCCGCCGGCCCCGCCCCCGACCTGACCTCAGCAAGCCCGGGCGGCTGGCGCCCCGCCCGCCCCGCCTCTCGCGCGGCCCCGCCCCTCGGCCTCCAGGCCGCGCCCCCTCCGCTGGTCGGGCCCGCCCGTCCGCTTTCCTCCCGACTCCGCCCCCTCCGCCCGCCGGCCCCGCCCCCGGCCTGACCTCGGCAAGCCCGGGCGGCGGGCGCAGAGCTCCGGCAGCGCAGAGCCGCGCGGGCCGGCCCTGCGCCCGCGCCGCCCCGGGTCCCGCGGCCCGCCGGTCGCCCGCGCGGCGGCGAGCCGTCCATGGTGCAGCGCATGTGGGCCGAGGCGGCCGGACCCGCGGGCGGCGCCGAGCCGCTGTTTCCGGGCTCGCGGCGGAGCCGCAGCGTGTGGGACGCCGTGCGCTTGGAAGTGGGCGTCCCCGACAGCTGCCCGGTTGTGCTGCACAGCTTCACGCAGCTCGATCCCGACCTGCCGCGCCTCGAGGTGGGTGAGCGGCGCCCGAGGAGGGCCGGCGGGGGCTCAGCGCCCGTAGCTGGCCGCACCCCCCTCCCTAGCACAGGTGCGGGGGTGGAGGGGTTCCTTCCGCAGAAATCCCCTCCTGGTCCCAGCAGCCAGGCAGCGAGGTGGGCCTGGCGGCTGCGGGCACACTCTGTCTGTCCCCCAGTTCAGGGGCCAGAGTAGTGCCCACTCGATTCGTGCCAGGGCCTGCTCCCCCTGACCCCAGGTACGGCAGCCCCAGCCCCGCAGCCCCGATAGACTTTTCCGCGACGCTGTCTCTGTTTACGACTGTGGCCTGTGAACATGCCAACCACAGGGGCCTGGCCAGCCCGGGCCTGCGCCGACACCGTGCAAGTGTCCAGCAAGTGCTTGAGTTGATCCTAGAACCCCAGAGGTGATACCTCGGGGAGCCTCCCGAGGCAGAAGGGGATGACCAGGGAGACACAGGGGCTGCGCCGTGGGGGCCTGGCCGCGAGGGTGGGGAATAGCCCGGTTCTGCGTGTGAACCAGGTGGTCAGGCAGTGAGGAACAGGGCCTCTCGGTCCGGGTGTGACTCATTTCGGCCTGATTAGAAAATATGCTGACACCCTGAATTTGTAAGGATTTGGGAGGATTCCGAGAAAGGGGGTCATTTAGCTGCTGTGGATGGCGATAGGAAGGGCTAGGTAGGACCAGGACTGTTTCTATCACGCCTTGGGCTGGTGGGATATCTATGGGACATCGGTGATACCCATCTCCGCCTGGCTGTGCACCTGACGCCCCGCAGCGGAGGCAGCAGAATCCAGGAACAGCCCCTCAGGCCACTGCTGCCAGGACCGGGCCTGGACAAAGCTCTGTTCTTTGGTGGGAGAAACCCAGGCACAGGAGACTGGCAGACCTTGGCAGGGGTCCAGGCCAGGCATGTTACCCCAGGCTCATCCACCCAGCACTCTGGTCCTCATGGCGGCCGGAGCGGGACCCCAGGGAGCGTGGGGGTGGGAGGCCTGACAACAGCCCAGCGCTCATCTGGCTTTTATTATGTCTGGCAAGGCCTCCGGCTTTGTGTGCTGGGAGGGTCTGGCCTGAGCGCACACAGGGGCCTGGCAGGTTCCTGGCCAGGGTGGGGCCACCTCTCTGGCTTGTCCCCTTGCATCCCAGTGGCGCCCCAGAGGAGAGGCAGAGCTGGTCCCCGTCCCTTCTCCAGCCGCGGCTGTCTTCCGTAGCTTCTCGTGCTGAGGCCTCCGCGCTGGAAGCAGCCACGGCTGCTGTTTAGAAATCAGAGGGGAAGCTTCTGGCTAGGGCAGGAAAACCAGGGTCCTGGCAGGAGAGGAGGCCACTGCCGGAAACTAAACACAATGACCATTTAGCATGGGCCTGGGGGGAGGCAGGGAAGTCCCTGTCCCACTTGCCAGACCCGTCCCCCCCACCCCCCCGCCAGCCCCATCCTGGGACTGATTTCCTGGTGGCTTAAGCATGCCAGAGCTAAAGTGGCCCTGCCTGAGGTCCCTGTCCTCTCTGGAAACCACCAGGCGGTGTCTGCCTGCCCGCTCTGTCCCTGTTCGCAGCAGGCCTCCACCCAGTCTTTCCCTAGTATATCTGGACATCTGCTGGTCATCGTGATTCTAAGCCCAGCTGCCACTGACCAGCTTGACCTGCAGCATTTGGTGCTTCCTGGATGTCCCCAGGACCATGCCCCTTGTCTTCAGACAGACTGGAGTTGGTGGGTCCAAAGCCCACCACTCCCCTCCACCTGGCTGGTGCTAGCCTAATCACCTAGGAGACGGGGGGGGGGGGGGGTGGCGACAGAGATGAAGGCCCTATCCTAGACAAACACGCTGCCGCCAGGGAGGGTCACCACCGGTACTTGAACGGGGGCTGTGTTCCCGGTGGGCTGCCTGCTGTGTGTCAGAGCAGGGCAGGGCAGGGCCGGGAGGGAAGGTGGCTTATTTGTAGTCTGTGGAAGGTGAAAGTGCTTCAGGCTGGAGGAGCAGCGGACCAGGGACCAAGGGGGAGAGCTCGCCCTAGCGAGGTTCAGATAACCTGCAGGAGCTAGCTTGTGGCGGCGAGGCCCTGCGGGATGTAATTTGGGTGCGCTGTCATTTTGGGTGGGGACTGTTAGTAGCCTGTTTGATAGATGAAACAACTAACTAATTTGCACCGAGTCACCAAGCTGGCCAGTGACGAGGCAGGATTCTGGCCCAGGAAACCTTCCGGCCAGGCCTGCGGCACCGTGGGTGGAAGCAGTGAGCTCCTCTGTACTCTTCTGTCGGCATTGCAGGGTGCTGGTGCTCCTCTTGACCCATCTCTTGATCACACCAGAGGCATTGCCTGAGGAGCCTCTGTGTGTGTGTGTGTGTGTGTGTGTGTGTGTGTGTGTGTGTGTGTCCACGCGCTGTACATGCGCTACTGCTGTAATCTTCCAGAAGGGCTCCCTGGCTGATTGCACAGGGACACCCCTCGAAGCTCGAGGCCTGTCTAGCTCAGAGGGGACTGATTGACCATCACAAGGGGCTCCAGGAGAAGAGGAAGGAGGGGCCCAAATTGGTTGTACTGGGGTCTCTTTCCTTCCCCAGGTTGGGGATACTTGGGCACACTGGCCTGTTGCCTGGGAAGCTCAGGAGTGACCCAGAAACAGGAGTAGGTGGCAGGGGACAGCTGCAGGAGGTAGTAGGCCATATACAGGCAGGGCTGGGAATTTTTTTTTTTTTTATGTATGTGGTACTATGAGTCAAGCCCAGAGCCTTCACAGTCAACTGCATTGCTGGTCTGGTCTTGGTTTGTTTTGGTTTGATTTGGTTTGGTTTTGAATTTGAGACAGGGTCTCGCTAAGTTGCTAAGTTGCCCAGGCTGGACTCGACCTTAGGATCCTTTTGCCTCGGGCTCTCAGAGTCTCAGAGTGGTGAGATGCCACCAGGCCCAGCCTCAGAGTTTCCAGACCCACCGTGTGTCATCCTTGAGGACCAGGTAAATGTAGCAATGGTGCTGTGAGGCAAAGTCTGAAGGATACAGCTGTGGCAGGGGCAGATTCAGGAGGCCGCACCCAGGCCATGGGGGACAGGTTCCCAAGGTGGCGTCACCGCACCGTGGACTCCCTGCACCACCCCAGTTGGGCCTGCAAGCTGGAGGCCCTGAAACACTATTTCTGGACAGGCATCTCCCGGGGTGCCACCCTCCCCCATCCTGAAGGGATGGGAGCCCAGACTGCCTCCCCGCTGTGGGAAGACCCACTTCTCCCGGGGCGAGAGCAGTGACAGCCCAGCGGGCAGGGGGAGCAGCGGAGGAGCACCGAGAGTGCCCTCTAGGCCACGAGTGCCATCTGGGGTTTTCCTGTCCGATTGATGCCTTTGCAGCCTGCCCTGCAGTCATGCCTAGAGCCCCCTGCCCTGAGCTGGGGCACTGGGAGACAGAGCTGTAGTAGGTAGGGTGAGCCCCCCTGCTTTCGCAGCCCTGGTCTCCTCGCCTGTAAACTGGACATAACGCTAGTTCGTCCTCGTGGGGCTCCGGTGTGGACAGGTGAGAGAGTGGCCTGGCTCCACTTCCTGGCACAGTGTTGGAGCTCGACAGGTGGCGACAGCCACAGCTAGGTTTCCTGACCGAGTGCCAGGGGAGTGCATGCCCGTGTCCTGGCTCCGGGGCACACTGCCTGGCCAGTCAACGTGGCGCTTCCCAGACCTGACTCTTGCAGCCAGCTTGGGGCCGTGGCGTAGCACGGACCTCTTCCTCAGGACAGGTCTCCAAGCCTCCACTCAGAGGCGCCGGTGGGGAGCCCTGGCCTGGCCACCCTCCCACTGGCTCTGTGAGCTGAGGAAGACCTTCCCGTGCGTGCCCCTCTCTGCATCTGGGCCGCAGGGTCTGGACCCTGAGCTGAGGCTGAGGCCGTGCCAGAAGGAGCAGCCAGGTCTTGGCTGTCCCCACAGGCCGGGGTCGTTTCCTGGCCTGTGCACGTCCCTGCCTGCCTGGTTTTTATCCTTCGGGTGGGCGTCAGGAGGATTGGATGCGGTGAGCACTCGAAGGGCTGGGCGCCAGGAAGAGCTCGTGTGTGCTGGATTACCTGCTGTGGGTGCTGGGTCTGCAGCTTTAGCCACCACGAGCCGCACGGCTTCCTAGACCTGACCCCATGGTGGTGTGCCCGCCTGACAGTCCAGAGCTGGTTGTGAGTGGGAGGTGGGACGGGGGGGGGGGAGGGTGGCGAGGCCAGTGGCTTGCCGAGCTGAAAGGCAGGTTCTCCCCTCTCCCACTTGGGGGATAGTTTCCTTCCTCCTTAAATGCTAATATGGTCAGTGGCAAGGCTCAAGGCTGGCAGGGAGGGGTCCTGGTCCCCACACTCTGGGTTGGCGATGCTCTCTTGTTGCCACGGCAACAGGTGCCTTGCAGAGGCTGCCACTGGGCCACAGTGCTGAGGATGAGGAAGGTGGGCCATCCCTACCCAGAGCTGGCCTCATGACCCTGCTGGGGTCCTGTCAGTGCCAGAGGAGTGTGATACTTGATGTTTTTATTCTCCTGGTTGAGGTTTATGGTGCAAGAGCTGAACCAGGACTTGGATTTGAAAAGTCTTGGGTTTGTATCTCGGCCTGGACACTCACACTTGGCCCCCACCCCTGGTCCCTAGTCTCCACCTCCGTGAAACGGGGAGAACGCGCAGCCTCCTCAGACCCAGACAGCCGGCGATTCTCTGAGCCCACGGCCTCTCTGTTCTGGGTTCTGAACAGACACTGAAAGGTCAGGGCTCGGGGTGAGCTGCCCACCTCCAGGCTCCTGATACTTGGATAGGTCTCGGGTAGGTCCTGGCTGGTTGCCTGCGCAGGGTTTGCTGCCCACGCCTGGGGACTGTGTTCCTGTCTGCTGCTGTTCCCCTCTTTCCCACAGTCCCCAGAGAGTTCACAGGGGAAAATTGGGAGCCAGGGCCCTTCATAAGTGGCAGTGCATAGGTCCCGTGGGCCCTGGGACGGGCCTTTGTGACCAGAGCCACAGGGTGCTGCCAAGGGGCCAGAGAGAGTGGCATTGTAGCCTCCAGTGACTCCCTGGAAGGGGTGCGTAATAGCCTGTCTGTGTGCGGAGTGAACAAACAGTGATTTGAGAGAAAGGCAGGCCCATTGCCCTGTGTCTCAATCCAGGCCCTAAGAAGCAGCAGGTGTGCTGGAGGTCTCAGAGAACTGGGTTGCCGCACAGTGGAGCCTGGAGCTACGGGACAGGGGTGGGAGAGCAGGGAAAGTCCGGCTTCAGCGTGTGCTGGTACCAGCGTCTTCTGGGGTAGATGGCAGGACTGGGGCAGGCCCCCAGATTCCCTTGCCGCCTGTTTCTCCTCAAGGGAGCCTGGGCACGACCGGCAGATTCCTCCCTGTCATTTGGGGACATGGCATCCTGCTGGCCTGTCACCCTGAGAATGGCTGATCAGATGACAAACTAACCGCTCCGGCCACGTTTCCTCGGCGTATCTTAGGGACTCAGGGCTGTGCCCCTAGGGACAGGGAGGTGCAGAGGGCCCTGCTCACCAGGGCCCCAGGGATGCGTCCCTTCACTGACCCATGTGCATCCAGAGGTCCAGCGGCGGTGGGGGTCTCAGGGGACCCTGGGGACGTTTTACATGCTGGACAGCCAGCCATGTGGCGTGCTTCGCTCCTAAGAGCTCAGAGTGGCTGCCTGGTTGCCTGCCCTCGGGGGAGGCATTTTCTCCACCTCAGCTGTTTACTAGGCCACTCCCCTCCCCAGCGCCACTGTGTCCACTGCCCCCCCCCCCCCCCCGGGGCTGAGACTGCCCACAAGAGCTGTGGGTTCAAACAGAAGGTGGCCCAGGGTGGCTGTGGGTGCTTGGGCCTGGGCCTCCGTCCCTGGAGTGTCCAGGACTGTTGGCTGTTTTCCTTCTCTGTTCCTGGAAGAAGGCCTGGAACCCTCTGCCCAGGACAGGGGCAGCTCTGCCGCCTCTGGGGTACATGGTCCGAAGTTGCTTGGTGATGAGCTTTCGTTCCTACTGAAGGAACCGGAGGGGACGGGGCTAGTTCCACATGAGCTGGGGCAGTGCCCCATCCGTGTGGTAGGGTGGCAGCTCCCCCTTGCAGGCATCAGTGGATCTCAGTGCCCGCCTGCACCCCCACCCCCACCCGACTGGCAGAAGAGGCCCCTTGGGAGTGGGGGAAGGGCACAGGGATCACATGACACCACACAGGGCCCTGGCCAGCTGCTGAGCTGCAGCAGGCGAGGCCCTCAGCTCCCACTCCTGGGGGAGCTGCTGTACAAAGCCCCCTGGCTCCGGCTCCCCCAGTGGGGTGGTCTGGCTGGCACTGAATCCTGCTAGGCTCCTGAGGGATTGAAGGGCAGTACCCCGTTGCAGGTGGGTCCTACCTGAGGCCCTGGCACTGCTGCAGTGACTTCGGTGCTCACGGGCCGGTCCCAGCTGGGCCAGATGTGGCTAGAACATCTGAGCAAGGGGCTCTGGTCCCCCAGATCGCTTGTCTCCCCCAAGGCCATTTTCCTGGCCCTGTAGCAGAGTTCCCCGCAGCATAGTGGACTTGGGGTGCGTGGGTGTACCTGTGGGTTCCCTGCTAACTACCCAGAAATGGGGCTGGGCCTCTCTCCAGAGGAGGGGGAAGGTCAAGAGATCCTGTGATGCTGCAGCTTTCCCAGGGGTGCACAGCCCCAGCGGGCGGGTGCCACAGGTCACAGGAAGCATACTCACAGCAGAAGGCTCCCGCCGAGGCTTCCCAAAGCCCTGGAGGTTGGGAGCCCAGGCTAAGTCAGCACTGGGGCACCTGGGGATAAGGGTGTGACCCGTGTCCCTGCACTGGCAGTGGCGTGTGCTGGGCTTCCTGCGCTCAGCTCTTGCCTGGTCTCTCAGAGATAGGCATCTTTATGCCTACCCGCTCCCCACCATAAATGCAACCTTCCCTAAGCGGGTGGGAGGGGACGGGGAAGCCTGGCGTGGCTTGGTGATTGGCACAGCCTTCAAGCCAGCCTTCCTGGGGCCTTACCTTCATGCCCTGGAGCCTAGGAAGCCTCTAGATGACCCCATCCTGCCGCAGCTGAGTCCCGGTGGTACTGGAATATGTAAAACCCCAGCATTGCCACTGTTCACCATCTGCCCCTCACGTGAGGAAGAATAGGGAACTGGGAAGCCCTCTGTTGCCCAAGCAGCCACCAGGGCATGAATGGGCAGAAGGGGAAGGAAGTGGCCACAGACATGGCCGCTGGGGATGCCCCATGCCTGCCCCAGTCCCGTGATGCTGCCTCCGCAGCTGAGCCAGGGGAGTTGTCATTGCTGTCGCCAAGCCAGCTGGGCCCAGGTAGGACAGATGTGAGGAGGAAGGGGGCTGAGCCCTGGGGAGGGCCTGCTCTGGGCATCAGAACCACCTGGATGCAGGTGGCTGTGTCAGCGCCCTGGGATCCTGGCTCTCCCCTTTATCCAAGGCAGCTTGTGTTTGTGAGCTGACGTGTTGGTGGACACAATACCTGAAACCCAACAGCCTAAGGGAGGAGAGATTTAATTTGGCTCGCGGTTTCAGTCTGTGGTTGGCTGACTCCGGGGCATCGTGGCAGGAGGACATGGCCCAGCGAAGCAGCCTGGTTCATGGCAGCTAGGATGCAGAGCAGACACGACAGGAACCGGACATAAGCCCCGGAGCCACCCTCCGTGACTCACGCAGGCATACACAGAAATGTGTTCCATCCCCCCCCCCCAGACACACACAGATCTCCCCACCACAGACCCCAGGTTCAATCACATTGAAACCTCACCCTAATTGCCACGGTATACCTTGACCCTGGATCATTGCATCTCTCTCTGCCTCTACTTGCCTATCTGTGAAATGGCGAAATACTTGTATCTGCCCTGGTGGGAGGGCCAGCTGTGGGCAGGAGCAGGTTGTTGGGAGGTTGGGGACCCGGGGGCTCATCCCCTGCACACCCCAGGTCCTGGCTGGCTGGGGGCGGGGCAGCCTTCTGCTCTGACATTCCCATCTCCTCGGGGCTGGAGGTCTGTGTGGGCACAGGTGCTTAGTGGGGGCTGGACACAAGGGGGACCAGGCTGGTACCTGATGTCCCTGGCCCGGGCACTGTCTCTGCAGAGCTCCACGCAGGAGATCGGCGAGGAGCTGAGCAACGGGGTGGTCTACTCCATCTCACTGCGCAAAGTGCAGCTGCAGCACGGAGCCAGCAAGGGCCAGCGGTGGCTCGGGGTGAGTATGCACGCACATCTCCGCCATCCTGGCCACCTCACCGCCTCCCTCCCTGGCCCCAGTGTCCAGGCCCATACCTGGCCAGGTGCGCAGGCCTTGCTGACGTACGCGTGGGGTATGAGAGAACACACCGGAACGCAATTGGTCTGAGCGCTGCATAGCTACCATTCCCATAGGTGTCACTCCTGTCCCCTAGGATCCCACGCAGTTGGGAGCTGCGGGTCCCGCCGGGCCATTTCTCACAGATTGGCACCCTTAGCAGGGCGGTTCTTCCCCCAGGAAGAGCCCAGGTCCAGGCTGGGGCACGCAGGGCACTGCGCCTTGCTGTCTCACATCCCACCACCCCCAGGTCCCTGCAGGTCAGGAGCTGGGGCGTGACCGGTTGTGTCGTCTCCCAGGAGGGAATTCGGGTGCCGCTGACGACCGGCCCCTACTGCCGTTAGAGCGGGATGTGATTCTTGTCAGGTTTTGTCCTGCCTTGTGTTTTGAAGGACTGACGATCCCGTTTAGGGCCTTCACACTGAGTGACATTCCCAGCCCGTTGTTATTCTTTGATTTTCAAGTCTGGTTCTCACTGAGTTACTGAGTTGCTCGATCGGGACTCAAACTCGCAATCCCACGGCTTTGGCCTACCACGGAGTAGGATTACAGGCCTGTCCCACCAGGATCAGCTTCGTTTTTTCACTTTTGATTTTGAGACAGGGTCTCACAAATTTGCTGAGTTGCCCAGGCTGGGCTCAAACTCATCATAATTCTCGGACATCGGCCTCCCAGGGAAGGTGCTAGAACTCATAGCTTGTGGTTCTCCCGCTTCCGTCTCCTGGGTCGCTGGGACTATAACTGTCCTCCACCCGCCTGTCTTTGAGATCCTGTCTCTGTTGGAGACACGGGTGTCCCAACTGTGGCCGTAGGAGTCGGGTCTGAGCTTCACGGCCTAACTCTCCCAGACGCTTGTGGTATGCCGCTAACAGTGCACCTACCTACCACGTCTACCCTAGTATGAAAACGAGTCAGCCTTGAACCTGTACGAGACGTGCAAGGTACGGACTGTGAAGGCGGGCACCCTGGAGAAGCTGGTGGAGCACCTGGTGCCTGCCTTCCAGGGCAGCGACCTTTCCTATGTCACCGTCTTCCTGTGCACCTACAGAGCCTTCACCACCACCCAGCAGGTGCTGGACCTGCTGTTCAAAAGGTACGTGCCCCACCCCAAGCCTGGGGACAGAGAGGACTCAGCCCTTCCTGGCCGGTCTTGAGAATGACCTGCACCTGTCTGAGCCTAAGTTTGCTCTGTGTGAAAATGGGGTGCTCAGAGGAGCCAAGCTGGGTGGGTCCTGGAAGTGCCTGCCCCACGGCTGTGTGTTCCTCACGGGTGACTTCTGCTCCCCCAGGAAGGAGCCTTCTGCTTAGAGCCTCACCTGCCTGAGGCCTCAGGCAAAGCCATCTGCCCATGGGTAAAGGAGGGTCCAGGCTTCACGGGGCGGTGTCTAGCAGCCAGGCTCCCTGGGCGCCTCCGAGTGCCTGGGTGGGGACTGGCTAGCTTCTGCCTTGTACGATATGAAGCACCTGCTGTGTGCGGGCACATTTCCTGGCAGCTTGTCATTGAATGGGAAAGGCCGGAAAGCCCCTGCCATCCCAGTGCCCCTTCCCCTCGGGGGGCAGCCAATAGCACTGGGCATCAGCGTCGGAAGCAGGTGCAGTAGATGTGACGCCCTCACCACCTCCTCTAGATACGGCTGCATTCTCCCCTACTCCAGCGAGGACGGCGGGCCACAGGACCAGCTCAGAAAGTGAGTGGGCTTAGGGTCCAGGGGACAGCTCTGGTCTCCAGAGGGGACTGTGAGAGGCTGTGATTCAGAGAGCTGGGACCCTGGCACCTGGGGGGCTGAGGGGAGGGCTGGGCTCCAAGCCGGGCGCTCTGCTCTGAGGAACACTCCCTGTGATGGACACAGAGGCTCTGGGGATGGGTTTGCCCCTTGGTGGTGGGTACTTGGCTGGGTCTCAGGGGACTGGGTGACTACAGGGCGTAGCTGTTCCTACAGCGAAGTGGTGAGAACACAAGACCATATGTGTCTCACAGAGCACAAGGGGCTTGGCAGCCTGAGCCACGGGATGTAGCGTCCCTGGGGTCCTGGGAACGCCAAGAGGGAGTACATTGCCTCTTGGAGTTTATGTCCTGTTGGGCAGGGGGCCTGAGAGAACCAGACAGGAGTATGTGGAGCTCCCCAAAGAAGGGGACACTGGCCCCAGGTCCACCCAGGGCTCCGTCCAATTGCGGTTCTCTCTAGCTCCTGCCTGGTGGCCTTGACAGTCAGGAAGGCTCAGAGTGGTCTGGTCAGCCTCCGGTGAACAGTACCACAGGACAGAGCCAGTGTCCAGCCCCACAGGGTGCGGTGGGATTCCATGGGGTCAAGGGTCAAGCCCTGACCCTGCCACCCGTCTGCAGTGCCATCTCCTCCATCCTGGGCACCTGGTTGGACCAGTACTCGGAGGATTTCTATCAACCTCCAGACTTCCCCTGCCTCAAGCAACTGGTGGCATATGTGCAGCTCAACATGCCCGGCTCGGACCTGGAGCGCCGTGCCCACCTTCTCCTGGCCCAGCTGGAAGACATGGAGCCCACTGAGACCGAGCCTGAGGGTGAGGAGGCCCAGAGTGGGTAGCTCAGATCCGGGCGGGGGGTGTGGGGGATGTGCAGGGCCCTTCTGAGAGGGACTCTGGGCTGGTGTTGGTTGGATGAGCCTGGGCAAGAGTCCTCTGGTGGGGTCGTGCTAAATCTCCCGTGGCAGACTGGGGTTGCCCGTCTTGGTGAGGGCAGGGTGGTCATGGTGGGATCTTCTGTCTTGCAGCTGTGTCGCCAGCTCCAGTGCTGACTCTAAAACCAGCTACAGAGCTCGAGCCACTTCCTGCACCAGCTCTGACGTCCACTCCAATAGCGGCACCGACATCAGGCCCAGAGCTGGAACCAGCACCAACTCCAGAGCTACTGTTAGCTGCAGCCCCTACTCTAGAGCTTGAGCCAGCTGCTGTCCCAGCTCCGGAGCTGGAGCCCTTTCTGTCACAGACTCTAGAGCTGGACCCATCCCCAGGGCCAGTTCCACCAGTTGAGCCTTCCTGGCCTTCGCCTGTGGCCGTAGAGAATGGGCTGGGCCAGGAGAAGCCACGCCTTTTGGTGTTCCCTCCCGATCTGGTGGCAGAACAGTTCACACTGATGGACGCGGTGAGTGTCATGGCAGGCAGGGCAGGTGGTAGGCTCCCTCGGGCATCTGTCAGCCAGACCTGCCATCCCCTGGTCCAGAACCCACGTTCCTGACCGAATCTCAGGTCCACTGCTGCACACCATTGCAGACTCAACCAGGGCCGAGTTTCTGACCCCCAAGACATCAATTTGCCCTATGCAATAGACTTAGGACCATCCCTGCCTCTGCCGTGAGGGACCACGAAGATCCTAGGAGCAGGACAGAAAGACCTGGCAGGCCCAGCTTGTGGGAAAGGGATGCCATCGTGGTACACCAAAGCCACCCCATCTTCCCAGGAACCCACACCAGTCTCAGCACTTACTAGGTACCTGATGTATACTAGAGTCCACAGCAGACACCAGACAAAGGCCCCAAAAATGACAGGTGTACATGGGAGAGTGGAAATAGACCTGGAGGGGAGGGCTGAGGGGCCACCCCGTCTGCGTGGACAGGAGCCACGTTCTGTGCTTGCGTCACAGTGGGCAGTGGGTTCACAGCGTGTCATCCTGGTCACTCCTGTGACAGCCCAGAGATCCCTGCAAGGCCTGAGCCTCGTCCTCAGCTTCCCCAGCTCCAGGCGTGACCACTGGGAAGCCACGTAGGTCTGGGAGACAGAAGTCTCCAGCAGAGCTTGGTGACACTGACCCCTTCCTCCCCAGGAGCTGTTCAAAAAGGTGGTACCCTACCATTGCCTGGGCTCCATCTGGTCCCAGCGGGACAAGAAGGGCAAGGAACACCTGGCACCTACCATCCGTGCCACTGTCACCCAGTTCAACAACGTGGCCAACTGTGTCATTACCACTTGCCTTGGTGACCGCAGCATGAAGGCCCCCGACAGGGCCCGCGTAGTGGAGCACTGGATCGAGGTGGCTCAGGTATGCTGCGGCACGGCCTGGAGATCCCCCTTCTTCCCAAGGTCGTGGTGACCTTGGCACTTACACCCTGCTACCTACACGGATGCTCTTTCTCTCGCGGCACTCTTGCCTTGGGGTTGAGGTGAAATCCTGCCCTCGGCCGTGCCCTGGGTCCCAGGTGTGCTCACCAGGGACTCCCTGGGTGGCCCCCACTTACAGGACCCCCCTCTCACAGGAGTGCCGGGTCCTGAAGAATTTCTCCTCCCTCTACGCCATCCTGTCTGCCCTACAGAGCAACGCCATCCACCGCCTGAAGAAAACGTGGGAAGAGGTCTCCAGGTGGGTGCCTGTCCCTGTAGGGGCTCTGACAGCTGGCAGCAGGCGGACCCGTAACCCTGGGTACCTGGGGCTGCCATCGCCCTGACAGCAGGAACTGCTGGTGGGTGCGACTCAGCCTCCCTGGGCCCAGGCTTAGCTTTCCTGCCTCCTGGACCCTGGATAGGATCACGTTTGAGCTCTTAGGCTATAGCCGCAGAATTTTAAAGATGTGATAAAAAATGTGGTGACTACCTGATTGTCTTTAAAAATGTTACAGCTGAGGACACGATGCCTTTAACCCCCTCAAGACCCTCCCCTCGCTTCAGACACAGGCATCGCGTTGCTCTTGCCACTTTCTGAAGCAGCTCCGGAAGCCCCCTTTCATGAATGTCTTTAGTCGTGCTGTTCGGCTCCCTTGATGTCCCGAGTCAACTAAACACGTTGGCCTCTCGTGGTCATTTTGACTTTGGGGAAGAGTGGGCAGTCGCGGGGTCTGATGTCCAGTGAGTTAGGTAGAGGGGGGACACGCAGGCGTGTTTTACACGCCTGTCTCTCCACTGGGTGGCTCTTGGCAGCCGCCATCATCGCATTTTGACCATGTCTCATAAAGACACTTGTGTATCAGGGAGCTCTAAAGAAGGGGGGATTTGTAGCAATGTGCATTTCACTGTGATGTGTTTTATTTATTGAAATATTCACCCCATATTTTGGACGTCCCTAGAATTTGTCGAGGGGCTGGAGGAATAGCTCAGCGTGCTATAGTACCTGAGTTCCGTTCCCCAGCACCACATAAGCCGGGTGTGGCGGTTCACACCCGTAATCCTAGCGCTCTGGAGGCTGAAGCAGGAGGATTGCTGTGAATTCAGGGCCAGGCTGGACTACAACATAGTGAGCTCCAAACCAGCCAGGACAACAGGATGAGACCTTGTCTCAAAAAATAAATAAATAAATAAAATAAAACACCCTAGCATCTGTCAAATTGAAACCAACATTGGTCCAAACTGCCATCTTGCAGACGTGAGGACGGGGTCCCCTGTTCCTGCGTGGGCGTCCCTTCCCCAGGCCTGCCGAGCCCTGTTTGCAAAGCGCTGTCCGGGAGGCTGTTCTGACGGGCGTGGGATTGCACCCACTCCTACCTGCACGTACTGACTGTTGTCTTTGTTTGCCCTCTCTCCAGGGACAGCCTCCGAATATTCCAGAAGCTATCTGAGATTTTCTCCGATGAGAACAACTACTCCCTGAGCAGAGAGCTGCTCATCAAGGTGGGGGGCCAGGGAGGCTGGGGGTGGTGGGGGAGGTGGGGGAAGGGGGCCTGGGGAGGGAGAGGCCGGGGTGCCCCGCTGCTTCCTGCCTAAAAGGCTCTCTGCGTGATGCCAGTCCCGGCTCACGTGAAAGAAGGGAAGAGGGATATTTGGCCCTTGGGCAGATGGGTACCGTCCAGGGCAGGAGGGTTCCGCTCAGGGGGTACAGCGGGGACAGCTGGGTTGGTCACAAGGGCAGACGGCCGGCAGGCCTCTCAGGTGTCCGGCTTCCTGTGGTATTTAGTATCCTGTGGACTACTGTAGGGTGGATGGAAGCCTGCCCCAGCCTAGCCCCGCTGCTCTCCATGTGGCCAGGCCCATCACCCCTTCTGCATGCACTGCCCTCCCCAGGGGAGAGGCCTACAGGGGGCATCTAGACCCAGGAGGCACACCTGCGTGCACCACATGACCCTCATGCCCCGCCCAGAGCAGAGGCCACTGATGAATCACAGAGTACCTGTGGAAGGCGGCCACCAGCCTCAGAGCCACAGTGGGGCCCAGGTGCTGCCAAGAAGCTCCGGGACTGACACCCTAAGGTGGGGCCTCTCTGACTCACCTCAGAAGCTGTCATGTAACAGGAAGCAGCGTCCCTGCCCCAACCTCTGGCACACAGGGGGTCAGGCAGAGATGGCCACTGGGGAGCCGCAGCTGGAGCAGGTGGAGCTTTCTGCAGGGGAGCATCTGGGAGACAGACTCTGAGAGACAGACCTGGGGGCTGAGGGCGCTTGGAGCCCAGGACGCCTTGAGCTCAGCTCTGCTAGGGACCTTGGCACACACTGAGTGCCCACTGGAGCTGAAGGCCTGCTGTCCCCTAAGCAGGCTCTCTTCCCGCGGTGCCCTCCACAAGTCACTGCTCCTCTCCGGGCCCCAGGTCCCTCACATGGCTGGAGGAGTGGCCTGGGGAGGGGTCCTCACGCAGGTGGTGAGGTCCTAGAGGGCACGGATGTGCACCGTGCTCTGAGCAGAGGACGAGGCAGGACAGGAGTGATGGCAGGAATGCGATCCCGGCACCATTCTGTTCCCACGAGGCAAGGGTCATCTCATTCCCACTATAGGGAAGCCAGACCACCAGCCTCGGTTCCCCAGCACTGAGTACCTGAGCAGGAACCTGGCCTAGAACTGTACAGCAGGTGCAGCGGGGACCTCGGCACCAGCCAGTAGCCCAAATCCAGGGCACTGGAGGGACTGGGAGTGAGGGGAGGGGAAGCCTGCTGACCCCATCCTCAACCCTGCCAGGAGGGGACCTCCAAGTTTGCCACCCTGGAGATGAACCCCAGGAGAACCCAGAGGCGGCCAAAGGAGACGGTGAGCAAGCCTCTGAAGGCTGGGGAGGGACGGGCAGCTGGCAGGAGAAGGACCCCCAACCCCAGCCTCCTGTGGTCCCACTGCCTGAGATGCCCCGCGAGATGCAGCCTCGTCTACACCCTGGTGGGTCATGCTCTATCGTGGGGAACAAGGTGCTAGACCAGAGCTAGGGCCCCACCAGAGCCCTTTGGAGTCGGGTGTAGACAGGGTCCTAACACCTCAGGCATCTGCCCAGTGCCAGCCTGGGAAGTGGCCAGAGCAGCATGGAGCCCACAGGCTCCAGGAAGAGGACACAAGAGCGGTGGCTCAAGGTGCCCAGGCTGCTCTGGGTGGGAGGCCTCGGGGGTGCCAGTGTCGGGGTGAGAACCTTCAGGGAAAGGACCTGTGTGTTGCTGAGCACCCCCATTCCGTGTTACAGGGCGTCATCCAGGGCACCGTCCCCTACCTGGGCACCTTCCTCACGGACCTGGTGATGCTGGACACGGCCATGAAGGACTATCTGTATGTGAGTGAGCTCTGGCGAGGACAGGGGCGGGGCCGGGGACCAGGTTCTGGAGCTGGCCTTGCGCTCCCTGTGTGCTGGGGCCTGTGGCCCCTGGTGCCCACGCAGCGGGTCCCTCACAGTGCCCACAGGCGGGAAAATGAGGCTGGGCCCTTCGTGGTCAGGGGGCCCAAGCAGTGTAGCAGGGCCTTCTTCCCCAAAGCCTGCGTCTCTCTGTTGTCCTCACAAGGGGCTGGGCGCAGGACTTTGAGCTTTAGACCCTAGAGTCCCTTCAGTCCAGGTGTGGGCGCGCTCTGCCCCCTGGCGGGCCATACCAGTGGTGCAGGCTGAGGGGGGGAGGCCCCGTGGTGAAGGGCTGCATTCTGAGGGGTGCTGCCTTCCGCCTTTTAGGGGAGACTGATCAACTTCGAGAAGAGGAGGAAGGTGAGGAGGGACTGCCCCCTCGGGTGCCTGGGCAGTGCACGTGGCTCCAGTGCCCTCTTGATGGGCGTTTGTACAGAGCGATTCTGGGCTGTCCTCGGGAGGCGGGATCTGGGCCAGCTTCCTGGGGTTGGCTGTTTGGACCCAGCTGTGAGAACGGGGACAAGCCTGGGCAGGAGAGAGGAGGAGAGGGACCGCAGAGCCGGCCCACTGCCCACCACCCACCGAGGCCCCTCACCATCCTGTCCTGCCCTCTGGCCCAGGAATTCGAGGTGATTGCCCAGATCAAGTTGCTGCAGTCGGCCTGTAACAACTACAGCATTACACCCGAGGAGCACTTCGGGGCCTGGTTCCGGGCCCTGGAGCGGCTCAGCGAGGCGCAGAGGTGAGGCTGGCAGGACCCGGGGACGGTGAGGGTGGGCGATCTCCAGGACCCGCTTCAGAGGGCCTGGATCCTGAGCACATGGTCAGTGCCAGGCAGTTGCCTAGTGATAGTGAGAGCACCTGGTGGCCAGCTGGGAGGGGGCCACACGTGGCTGTCACAAGCCTCATGGCCGCCCCTGCCTGTAGCTACAGCCTGTCCTGCGAGCTGGAGCCTCCCTCCGAGTCGGCCAGCAACACCCTGCGGACCAAGAAGAACACAGCCATTGTCAAGCGCTGGAGCGAGTAAGTGCCTGGCGGGGTGGGGGAGGGCCAGGCACGCTTCAGGGCTGAGCGTTGGCTCTGGATGTCACCCGGTCTGCTGGCCAGCCCTGTGACTGGGCGGGTCGTCACCCTGCTCTGAGCCCTGCTCTCCTCTTGCGTGGAATGGGTGGTAGTGGACAGGGCACCCGGTGCTGGCTTATCACCTAGCACAGTGTGTGGGGCACAGATGGCCGTGGAGGCCCGCGTCCTGGGGCAGCCCCTGACGTACGCCGGCCCTCCTGTCCAGCCGCCAGGCCCCCAGCACGGAGCTCAACACCAGCGGCAGCTCCCACTCCAGGTCCTGTGACCAGCTCAGGTGCGGCCCTTACCTCAGCAGCGGGGACCTCGCCGACGCGCTCAGCGTGCACTCAGCCGGCTCTTCGAGCTCTGATGTGGAGGAGATCAACATGAGCTTTGTCCCGGAGTCCCCTGATGGTCAGGAAAAGAAGGTGACCGCCACCCTCCCCTCCTTCCTGGGGCCAGGACGCCCCACGCTGGCACCGTGCATCCTCACAAGGGCCCAAGAAGCCCCAGCACCCCAGCACAGCTTCTGCGTCCTCCCCTGTGGCCTCTGGGCTGGCTGCTGCCGGGTGACCTGTGGGGTCCCAGCTTCTGCTGACATTACTGTCCCCCACAGTTCTGGGAATCGGCCTCCCAGTCCTCCCCGGAGACCTCAGGCATCAGCTCGGCCTCCAGCAGCACGTCCTCGTCGTCCGCCTCCACCACGCCTGTGGCCACCACGCGCACCCACAAGCGCTCTGTCTCGGGGGTCTGCGGCTACAGCTCCTCCCTGCCACTCTACAACCAGCAGGTGGGCGACTGCTGCATCATTCGCGTCAGCCTGGACGTGGACAACGGCAACATGTACAAGAGCATCCTGGTGAGCGGGGCGCCCCGCCGCCCTTGGGAGGGGGGGGGGGGTCTTTTTCTTTTCTTTTTTGTGATACTGGGGATTGAGCCCAGGGCCTTCACACTGGGCTGCAGCCCCAGTCCATGTTTACTTTTGTCTTTCTGAGCCAGAGTGGCACAGATTGCTAAGTTGCCCGGGCTAGGCTTGAACTTGGGAGCCTCCTGCCTTGCCTCCCAGAGTGCTGGGATTTCCAGGCCTGTGTCCCCATTCGCTGCTTGGGCATCCTTTGAGAAGGATGTAGACAGGGCCTGCTCACGGTGGGAGGTCTCTAGCTGCAGATGAGCCGTTTGTGACCCCACACCGCCACACACACACACAGAGAAACATCCGCACGGGTCAGGTACCCGCCACACAGCACCAGGAGCCGAGCCTGTCTTGCTGCCAAGACCACGCATGGCTGTTGGTGGCACTCAACCTAAATGATACTGTCTCGATCCCTCCTGTGCTGTGGTCCTCGGGGCCCAGGCCCCCAGGGTTGCAGCCTGTGTGGTCACATCGCTGTGACCTCCAGCCCAGAGCAGGCCTGGCATGAGGCCATTGGGCATCCTTCCACTCCTCCTCCCCAGGGCCAGCGGCTCTCTGGTCCCAGCCTCAGTGGCCCTGGGCGTGCACTTCCCAAGGTAGACTAGGAGGGTGTGGCAGGTGGTTTGCGGGATCCTGGAGCTAGGGACGTTGGGGAAGAGCCCTTCTGACATGGAGGCCACCCTTACGGAGCAGGAGAAGAGGAAGACGAACCAGCTCTGGTGGGTCCCTACCCACTGCACTGCAGGAGCCACCCAGGGCCTGTGCCTGATGGCTGTCCGCGCCCCCTCCAGGTGACTAGCCAGGATAAGGCTCCCACCGTCATCCGCAAGGCCATGGACAAACACAACCTGGATGAGGAAGAGCCGGAGGACTATGAGCTGGTGCAGATCATTTCAGATGACCGGAGTGAGTCAGAGAGCCGGGCCCAGCACCGATCCCAGCTCCCGGATGCCGGGGCCTCGGCTCCAGGACACACGCCACCAGGGTGGAGGCAGATACTGTGCACAGGGAGACCTGCTCAGGTCTTCCTAGACCCTCACCATTCCAGAACCGCCCTGTCCTGTGTCCACCCCTGGGCATGAGCAGGCAGTGCGGGGTCCCCAGCAGTGACAAGGCAAGGGAAGGGGCTTGTTCCGTGGGACCCCTGGTCCGGATGCTTGCTGGGTAAGAGGAAAAGAGTGGGGGCAGGGCCTGGAGGAGCAGCACAGCAGGTAGAGCCCACGCCCCGCAAGCCAAGGCCCTGGGTTCAACTCGTCAGTGCCACAGAAGCCAGGTGTGGTGGCGCACGCCTGTAATCCCAGCGCTCAGGAAGCTGAGGCAGGAGGATTGCCTGAGTTGGAGGGTAGCCTGGACTGCATAGTGAGTTCACGACCAGCCTGAACTATAGAGGCCCTTGTCATTGAAAAAAAAGTCAGGACAAACTTGGTCCAAAGTGTCACAAGTGAAAATGTGTGCACATGACATGAAAAGCCTCCGTGTTCCGGAAACTGGGAGAAGACAGAACCTAGAGCTCTGGGCCAGGCGGCCCAGGCTCAGAGACCCCAGCAGCACCCCAGGCCTCTGTGCTGTGTCCCCTACCCCAGGTGCAGGTGGGTGGGCTGGCGGGCTCACCTTGGAGGAAGAGCAGCACCTCGTGTGTGTGCCCCGTGGAGGCTCCCGGGTCTTGTGGTTGTGACCTTCCTTCCCACAGCCCGGACGCATGAGGGAGCTTTACCCTGACAGTCCGCGGTGACACCCTTGTCCCTCAGGTTGTGTTCTAAACGCCTCGTAGCTGATTGCAGCCTCTTGGATGGGGGTGTCCTGCAGGAGCTCCACCGAGCCCTCCTGACCACCCACCCCTCTTACCTTTCTACTCCCAGAGCTGAAGATCCCAGAAAAGGCCAACGTGTTCTACGCCATGAACTCTGCCGCCAACTACGACTTCATCCTGAGGAAGCGGACCTTCGGCAAGACGGCCAAGGTCAAGCACGGGGCCAGCTCAACCCTCCCTCGCATGAAGCAGAAAGGACTCAAGATTGCCAAGGGCATCTTCTGAGGACGTGCTCCCGCGGTCTGGCTGGCCGGTGGCCAAGCACTGACACTCTAGAACATCCCAGGCCCTGGAGGTCCCTGCCGCCCACCTGCCAGCCCAGGCCATCCCCGACTCCAGTTCACTTGAACCTTTCCTGCTGCCGGGATTGACGCCTGCCGCTCGGCGGGCTGACCTGGCCTCCGTGGACCTCGCTGCCTTAGGTGCCTTCTTCTCTCTGGACCCAGAGGCCCCGCTGATGTTGCCAAGGAGCACTGCCAATGGGCGTGGTGCCCTGTCTGCCCCCTGGGCACTGCCTCTCCATCCACTTCCCTGACACCTTTCCCAGGTGCCAGTCACTGCCACCTGTGCCCACAGGCACCCCAGGACACCCACTCAGCCAGCGGGTCTGACCACTGCAGTTCTCTCCGCCGCGGGCACGGGGCTGTAACCTTGCGGGGCCCCAGCCCCGCTCCCCACCACTCTCGCCTTCCTCAGGCTGCACCAAAGATTCCATCGTCGGGGCCATTGAGAGTTGGGGCGTCACACCCGCCCCGTACCCAGCCCTCCCCGGGAGCAGAGAGCGGCTCTCACGGACCACACTTCACCCGGTGAGTGAGGACAGCCCGGCTGGCGTCAGACCTCATGCCACTGCACCTGGGCTGTACCACCTGAGACGGGCTTCGGGGGAGAAGGAGCGTTTAGGGGGAGGGGGAGGGCCATTGAATATTTGTATAGAAAGAAAAAAAATGTTTACTGATTGGGGTGGGGCAATATTTATTTGTTGTAAATAGAAAATGCTAGACTTGAATATTATATTAAAACCCTGTTTCTATTACCACCTGGTCCCGTGGCTTTGTTCTTTCACCCATTCTGTTGTAGAGATGCTTCTGTTTCCTGCTGGAATGAGAAGTCTAGCGGGATTGACTTACGCAGAAGTAGGAGGAGCCGGTGCCCATCTCCGGCACGGGGCGGGGGGGGCCAGTTCATACCCACCTCACAGGGCGGATGCTCCCAACCGTGTTGTTAAACCGGGCGGTGTGCTGAGGCGGGCGCTTGGAGCCCCTGTGATGACAGGGTGAAGGTGCTTTCAAAGGGCATGGACAGCCGGTGCTGTGTGGGCATATCTAGAAATAATGTGTGCCACAGGAAATACAGTAAGGAGTCAGTTTTTCTGTGGAAGACAGGTAGTGGGTATACCTGGAAGAATCCACTCTCTGGATCTGGTGGCACCACGGGCCTGTAGTTCCAGCGTTGTAGGACGCAGAGGGAGGATTGCAAGTTCGAGCACAGCCGGGGCAACTTAGTGACTATTGTGGCTTGAATCTGGGTCACCTCCCCAAAGCCTCGTGTGTGTGGATATCATGGAGTACCTGTGGAGCCACGTGCTGTTAAGGCGTGGGGCCGAACACTGCAGTGTGGCCCAGAGCGGGCAGACCACTGGGGCTTGAGTGCGAAGGGGCAGCATGCTGGGACACGACCTGGAAGGGTACACGCGAGCTCTGCCCTTCCGTGCTCGTGACACAGGCAGCTTCTCCTCCTGCTGGCCTCTGCCATGTGCTTCACCATTGCCAGCTAGCCACAGATGGGCTAAGATCTTCTGAAACTGTGAGCTAAATAAGGTAAACCTCTCCTTGCTCAAGTTGTGGGTGTTGGGTATTGTGCCCCAGCAATGAAGAAGTAACTACGGGGTGGAGGAATGACTCAGCAGTTAAAGCGCTTGCCTGGCAAGCATTGAGTCAAGCATTAAGTACCCAAGTTCGACTCCCCAGCACCACGTAAGCTGGGTGTGGTGGTGCACTCCTGTAATCCCAGCATTTGGGAAGCTGAGATGGGATTGCTGTGAATCCAAGGCCAGCCTGGGCTCCATAGTGAGTTCAGGACCTAACATGCACAATGAAATAAATAAATAGAAAAAGCAACTACGACAATGACTTAGCAAGACTATGTCTCAAAAATCAAAACCAAAAATGGGCCGAGGATGTAGCTCAGTGTGAGATCCCTGGGTATGATCCCTAGTACCATTTTTTTTAATCAGTTATTCTGGGTGTCTTGACTGTGGTCAGACACAGAAATCGGTTAAGCAGTGGAAGGGGATACTGCCCAAGTTTGGCAGTTCAGGACATAAGATCCGGACACTGCATGCCCCAGGGTCCCATAGGTTTGGAGAGGTCCTAAGAAACACCGTGGAGCCTTCAAGAAGCAAAAACAGTTCCTGCGGAGGGATGGTTTCTTTTCCAGAGTGACACGCGATATTCTACATTGAGTTTCCTAAAGAATCGCACCAGATACGACGAAAGTGCGCCTCGCTGACACGGGGACGGTGGCTTGGGCCGCAGCTGTCCCTGGGGACGCCCCACGGTGGTGGGATCCGCAGTCAAGGGCCTTAACGATGTTCAGTGAGCTAAAGCACGGACCGAGAAACTAGAGACCGGTGGTGAGGTGACTGATGTTTTAACACATCAGGGAATGAGTTAAATAAAGAAAAAGAATTAAAATTAAAAAACAAACTCTCGAGCTGTAAAGTATAATAAATGAAAAATTTCCTAGAGAGAGTCAACGGCCGATTTGAACTCGCATGGAGGAAGCCTGGGTGCACCGGAACACGAGGCGGTCAGGATGATTCTGCTTGAGCAAGAGCAGAATAAAGAAAGCTGAATAGAGTCCCAGGTTCCGTTGAGAGATCACGTAGCATTGCCAGCACACATGCACAGCGGTTCTAGGAGAACAGGTCAAAGAGATTATTTGAAGAAATGAGACCAAAAATTTCTACATTGGATGAGAGTCACACACGGACACATCTGAGAAGTTTAGTTGGCTCAGAAGTATCAACTTAGAGGGGCCCTTCAAAGGACGTGATAGGCAGATGGTCGACACACAGAGAAAACTCAGAAAGCGGCAAGAAAGAAGCAGTCAGCCACGTACCGGGATGGGCGATGCGGTGGGCGACAGCTGATTCGTCTTCAGGAAGCGTGGTGCCCAGAGGGCAGTGGGAGGACATAGTTAAACTACACTGGGCAAAGCAAAGAAGGAGGGAGAAGTTAAGACATCCCCAGATAAGCAAAAGGTAAGGGAGTGTGTTCGCAGTAGAAGTGTCCTGTGGAAATGCTCAAGGGGATCCTGCGGCTGGCACGGAAGAGCAGTAGACAGACCTCAGACCAAGTCAGGACGTAAGGTGCGTGGGTAGAGGCGACAGATAATGAGGAAAGCCAGCATTGTTGTACTTCGTCCCTCTTCTTCTACAATACATGATGTCACAGTAAAATTCCACACGCTGATTGTACCCACGTTAAGGGGAACACAATACGTAAAGGTCGGACCAGTGAAAATAAAGCCAAGCGGGGAGGAATGGAGACCTGGAGGGTGTTTGTGACCTAGTGACGTGACGTTGGTGTCATTCCCACTTAGATATTATACATTTAAGGTATTAGCGGTAATCCCAAAACAGTCACTATGAAAATAAGAAGGGGCTGGGGGTGTAGCTCAGTGGTGAGAGTGCTCACCTAGCAAGCACTTGCAAGGCCCTGGGTTCAATTCCCCAGCACCACATAAACTGGGCATGGTGATACACTCTTGTAATCCTAGCACTTGGGAGGCTGAGGCAGGTGGATTGCTGTGGGTCAGAGGCCAGCCTGGGCCACTTAATGGGGCAAGCCTGACTATGAAGTGAGACGCTGTCAAAAAAAGACAGAAACCTAATAAGTATATAGAGAAGGTAAGAAAACGGGAACCAGACTAGGGAATAGCAAAAATTAAAGCGCTTGCCTGGCAAGCACAAGGCCGTGAATTCACTTCCCCAGCACCACCTAAACTGGGCAGGGTGGCGCATGCCCGCAATCCCAGCACTTGGGAGGCTGAGACAGGATTACCTTGCGTCCAAAGCCAGCCTAGGCCACTTAGTCAGTTCAGGAGAGTCCTGGGCTACAGAGCAAGACCCTGTCTCAAAAAGAAAGGTAGAGAACAAAAATAGTACACTACCAAAACAAAACAGTTAAAGGGGCCAGAAGTATAGCTCTCCTTCTGTAGTCCTGAATGCCTAACATTCTTGAGGTTCAATCTCTAGAGCTGAAAAATAAAATTTAAGCCATGAACAACGATAATAGAAGAATATAGGAACAAAAAAGGAAAGAAACGGCTTGATGGCATAAGAAACAAGATCTTCTTCCCTATCGGTAATTACAGCAAATATGAATGGGTTAAACTCTCTAATTAAGAGGCTAGTGAATGATGGCACACACCTGAAATCTCAGCACTCTGGGAGGAGGCTGAGGCAGGAGGATGACAATTTCAAGCCCAGCGTGGGCAATGTAGTGACTTAACAAGATGTCTTAAAATAAAAAGAAAACAAAGATTTTTTAAAAAAAGAAAAAGGCATGAAAGTACATTTCAGTATTAAAGTTTTAGAGTCAATTTCCAGTACCGCACACACACACACACACACACACACACGGCAGAGATTATCAAAATGGATTTTAAATCTCTTAGCCTTTTGGCTAAGATCAAGTGCAAATTGGGTTTTTTAAAAACACCATATTCTACATGTGCTATATTCAAAGACACTCATTTGAATACAAACACACAATATTGGAGAGAAAAATATATCCATGATAATCACATATTTTAATAACGATAATGTCATCAAAATAGACTTTACACTAAAAAGGTAGCAAGAGCTGGAGGAATAGCTTAGTGGCTACAGCACTTACCTAGTAATCTCAAGGCCCTGCGTTCAATTCCCTAATACCACCCTAAGCTGAGTAGGCGTCGTGACAAACTCCTATAACCCCAGCATTTGGGAGGTGGAGGCAGGAGGTGCACCATGAGTTCAAGACCACCCTAGGCTACAGAGCTTAGGACTAGCCCAAAGTCCGGGTGAGACTCTACCTCAAGGGGAAAAAAAAAAAAAGGTATCAAGCAATGAGAAAGGTCAGAACATACTCATAAACTTTGAATTCTTCAAGAACAGTCGTGAACATGCACACCTGGTCATACTCCAAAATTATGCGAAGTAAAAATCAACAGTATGAAAGGAAGAAATACACACCTGGAGACTCCTATACCTCCCTTCCCACCACAGGCAGGGCAACAGAACAGATGATGCGTGAGGGAACAGAACGCGAGCAGCACTGTAGCACTATAAACCAGCTACAGGCCCAGTACACGTCGACAGAACGCTCAAATCAACCACAGCAGAACCCACGCTCTCTGGTCCTGAACTCACTACATAGCCCAGGCTCGCCTCAAACTCACGGCAATCCTCCTGCCTCAGCCTGCCAGGTGCTGGGATTATAGTCATGCACCACCACGACCAGCTAATTTTTATTGGCTGAGCGATCAAGCCCAGGGCCTTGTGCATGCATGTTCGGCAAGTGCCCTAACCGCTGGACTGCGCCCCAGGCTGCTGCTTTCTTCCCCAGAGCACCGGGACGTGGCGCATTCCTCAGGACGGACCCCACGCGAGGCTGTGACACACGTCTTAATACATTGCTATAGCACTAAACCCCGAGAGCCAAACTTACCCAAACCAACAGAAGGGAATAGTACCAGTAAGAGCAGAGATAAAGAATGCAAAAGCAGCGGGGGGCTCAGCCACCCCAAAGTGCGCGCTGGGAAAGATTGACATGACTGAAACATTTAGCTAAAGTGATTAAGGGGGGGAAAGACTCAAATTCCTAAAATATCTGCAGAAGGAAAAAGATAAGCAAATAGTAGACCCCACTGCATGCCAGCACACACTGGAATATGACATTTAGCCATAAGCAATGATATGTGTTATAATGTGGGCAAATCTCAAAAATGTCAATTCCACTTATAAGAAATTTCTCACAGGGGCATTTTTTTGAAAGAGGGTCTCACTCCGTAGCCCAGGCTGGTCCTATACTCACTGTGTAGCTCAGGCTGGCCTCAAACTCAAGCAATCCTTCTGCCTCAGGCTCTTGAGTGCTGGGATTACAGGTGTGCACTATCAGGCCCAGCTTATGTGCTGCTGGGTAATCGAACTCAGGGCCTTGAGCTTGACAGGTGAAGTGCTTTAACCACTGAGCTATACCTCCAGCCCTCACATAGTCAGATTTATAGGCAGAAAGTCAAAGAAACTGGTGGGTGACAGTTGCGGAACAGTCTAAATGGAATTAATGCCATTTCATTCTAAAAAATTATTACATTAGCATAGGTGTATTATTTAATGACAAGAGACGGCGTGGTTTTACTTGCTCATGTGGGGATCGAACCCAGGGCCTCACACATGCAGGGCAAGGTCTCTACCCCTTAGCTACGGCTCAGCCCTTTTATTTTAAAACAGCATCTCTCTAAGTTGCCCAGGCTGGTCTCAACATGGCGATCCTCTTGCCTCAGCCTCCCAGCTGTCTGAGATTTCAGGCCTATGTTCATCAATGTTACCATAACTTAAAAAAAAAAAAACAAAGACTAAGGCTGTAATTACCATTTCCTGACCCAAGATGCTGGCTGCCCTTCTTTGGGGGGAGGGATCATCCTATGTGTGGCTTGCTGGGTCTCTTTAACCACTCATTAGGAGCATGTAGATTCAAAGTCAGATTCTGGAATTCAGCGCAGAGCCATCCAAGGCACAGTGTGGGGCAGAAAAGGCCTGGGAGGAGCCGTGGCCGGGAGTGGCAGGACCTGGCCTGCTTCATTCCCTGTAGATCCCGCTGCCCACTTTGCTCTTAGGTAGGAATCCTGCAGGAATCTTTGCTTCGGATCCCAGAATTCCTTCCCCTGCCAGATCTGGTTTCATAGGAGAAAGACTTGGGACACACACAGTACATACGGCTGCAGTAGGCCCCCTTTCAGAGGCCCTTCTGCCATCCCAAGCCAGGGGCCTGCACCCTGCACGCCTTGCGCTACTGATTTCACCCATGTGTGCCCCAGATGGCCCTGCCCCCCCCACCACCACCACCAGAGGGCTGGTGGCCATTCACCCCAGCTGAGACCTCTGGCACCAGAGTGCTGAGTCCTGTGAGCTAAAGACCCCACACTCCACTTCTCTGGGCCATTTCGTCCTCTCTACAATGGCAGTAGTACTTTGGACTCTCAAGCCCGGGGACTGATGGAGATGGCCAGGCAACACTGGAACAAGCGCCTGTGGCAGTCGGGACTCTCCATGCCCTCTCCTTCCTCTAGCCCGGTCTGTAGAGCAAAGACATCGGCCAGATGGAGAGATACGGAGTTTTATTCAGGAAGAGCTTGGGAGAGGAGGCAGGCCCCAGGGTCCCAACCTAGCGGTCTCTTGGAATCAAGAGTCCTGGACATTAGAAGCCAATGGCCACAGGCATCTGAGCTGCCTGGGAGTCATCTGTAGGGGAGACTGGGGCAGCCTCGGAGTCATCTGTTGGGGGGACAGGGTCAGCCTCGGAGTCATCTGACGGGGGCACGGAAGTGGCCTCCTCCACAGTGGGCAGAGTCTCGTAGGTCAGGGCCCAGTACTGCAGGTACTTGGTCCTCAGGTGTTCCTTCATGGAGCTGCTGGTTATCTTCTTGGTGATGTCCAGGTAGTAGCCATTCTCCACAGTGTAGGGGTACCAGTACGTGGGCACATCCAAGTGGCCTGTGTTGGGGTCCCTGCCGAGTGACAACTGGCCTTGTCAGGGCTGAGGGCTCCTCGGAGACTGCAGACCTATCCTCCCAGGTACCTCTCTGTGTAGCCCTTGGCCCCCTGAGCCGACCTGGCCATCACCCAGAACCGCTCGAGTGCCTGCATGGTCTCAGGACTCAGCCACTCATGCCCTCAGGTACAGGTAGGGATCTGAAGCTTGGGGAAGGAAGGCAAGCAACTTGCCCAAAGTCTCCCCGCTGGTGAGTACGGGAACAAGAAGTATAGCCTGCTGTCAGCGTAGTGGCCAGGGACCTTGAGCCTGCCACCATCAGCCCTTACCCGCTTCTGGCAAAGTTGGTCCAGTAGGCGATCATGGCCTTGGAGATAGTTCTGTCTTGGGGCCTGTAGCCCAGAGGGGTGGCGAAGGGCTTTCCAAAGACATACTGGAGGTCATCGGCGTGGTCAGCGCCCATCCATTTAGGGTAGATGGGCATGCGAGAGGGCACGGAAAACAGGTAGGAGTAGGTGTTGGCACTCCTGAGGGGGAGGAGAGAGCCGGTTGACAGGGGGCTCGCCTGGGATTGCCCAGCCAGAGACGGACCCTGGAGGGAGGCCGGCGACAGTCCCACCAAGACACACAGAGACACGGGGATTCTTACGGCTGCAGAGGGAAAGCACAGACTCTACACGTTTATGCCCAGGCCTCACCTGTCCAAAACACGTGTTTCACATTTAGTAACGTGCTGCTAAAGCAGGCAAGGTGCCAAGTGTCTAGAAGCGCTGTCCTCCCTTGATTCCATATCAAGAAAGATTTTTAGACAGGCCCAGGGGTCCCAGCCTGTTATCCCAGCGCTCTAGGAAGCTGAGGCAGGAGGATGGCGAGTTCAAGCCCAGCCTGGGTAACTCAGCAACTTAGTGAGACCTTGTGTCAAAATCAAGACCAAAAACTGGTCTGGGGATGTAGCTCACTGTGGGGCCCGGGCTTGACCCCAGGTTCCACCAAAGTAAAAGGAAGGTGTGGTCTCTCTGTGTGAATTTGTATCGTTCATTTGATTAGACGAGACATAAGCCCTCCGTTTCCCTTTCTGTCTCAACTGAGGGGAAGCTCAGAGCCCAGTGTGTTGGCTTGATCGGCCATTGGCCTCGGCTGGAAAGTTCAGCGTCCTAGAGGCTCCCCCTCCCCCAGGGACCCGCCCCTCCCAGACCCTCACCTGGCATGGGCTCTGTGCTGGGCCAAGGCCGTCTCCGTGGGGATGAGGAAGAGCACGTCAGTCTCCAGGTCCACCACCGTCTTCTTCTTGTTCTCTTGCGACGGGTCCTGGGCCCAGGACTCGGTGTAGATGCTGTAGGTGGCCTGGGCTCCCCTGAGCCCCTTGGTGACGGTGAGCCCACTGACCAGTCTGTAGAAGTCCTCCCTGCAGAGATGCAGCAGGCACTGCACTGTCCCGCTCCTGCCACTAGGGGGCGATCTGCACACCCACCCCGACGGGGTGCCACTTTCCTCCTCCCTCCCCCCCCCCCCCCCCCCCCCCCCCCCCCCCCCCCCCCCCCCCCCCCCCCCCCCCCCCCCCCCCCCCCCCCCCCCCCCCCCCCCCCCCCCCCCCCCCCCCCCCCCCGGTCTCCCCAAGACCTGCTGCTTCCCCGCTGTTCCCCAGCAGTGTCCTCCAGGTCCTGCAGCCTCTGCTTACTCTGTGATGTGCTTGCTGGACCTGTCAATGCCCGGTATGTCCACGGTGACAAAGAGGTGACCGTCCATGTTGTTGGTGCCCGCTAGGTAGTCGATGTCGGCAGCGTTGGCGTACAAGTTGATGGGTTCGTCGGGGATGAAATCTCCGTCGATGACGGGGATGAAGCCCAGATAGTGCAACGCAGGATCTGGGAGGGACAGCCAGCAGGTTCCTGTCCCTCCCCACAGTGCCAGCCCTCCCCGTGGCCACTCGTGTCCCAAGATGACCTTCTTACTTCTCTGGTTCAAACCAGGGCTTCTCAACCCCAGCACCGGGACCTCTGGGGCTGGAGAATCCTACGTCCCTGTACAGAGGAGACCCTGAGCAGCAGCAGCCGGCCCCAGCTGCCAGCTCCCAGGGGCACCCCTTCTCCAGTGGTGGCCATCGAAATGGTTCCGGACTTTGCCACGTGGCCCCACGTTGAGGAGCCCCTGCGGTATGGGCCAGCTGTCCCGCTGCTCCAGTGTAAACCCTTCCCTCCTCCCTCCCTCCTTTCTTGCTGGTCTAAACCAGGATCTGGGATGGGGGTCTCATCTATGAGCCAACAACTGTGAGGGCCCAGCTCTCCAGCCCCGCCGCAGGGGTGGGGCGTGCCCCACACAGTGCTTCTGCTTTAGCTGAGCTCCGGGTGGCATTGGCTGGTGGAGCCAGGATGTCAGCACAGCGGGAGAGGGCTTGCTTAGCATGCTCAAGAAAAAAAAACAACTTGGCTGGCACTGGGGCCATATTGCTTGTTTTGGCTTTTTCTTGCCAACACATACAGTTTAATTCGCATTAGAGAGACATGCAAATGACGGGGCTTCCTCAGTCTCTGGGCGAAAGGCGAAAGGCGCCTCTGGTGGCAAGTGACATCCGCAGGCGTTGGCTGCTGGGTCTCCAGCCCAAGGGAGTGCCCACGCTGCCACACTGCTCTGGGGTGAGCCATTGTCGCAGAGGGAACGAGGGGCAGGAGGCAAGAGCGGCCACAGGCGACGGGCACTGGGTCTGGGGTCCAAAAGTCCTCCTGATATTGTGATATTATTACTCATAACCCCAGCAACCTTGGGAGGCTGAGGCAGGAGGATTGCCAGTTCAAGCCCAGCCTTGGTACTTACCAACTTAGTAAGACCTTGTCTCCAAATCAAAAATAAAAACGAGCCTTTGGTATCAAGGCCCTGGGCTCGATTCTCAGTAGCACAAACAAAACAAAAACAAAAAACTCCACAAGTTATTATGTATATGTGGTTGTTGGGGATGGGGGGTGAGGTCCCTTCCCAAAGGGGGCGCTGGGGTGACACACAGAGAAGAAAGGGCCCCCTCCCACATGGGCCCTGAGGCGGGAAAGGGGCTGGCGTCAGCGAGCTGCCTATAGGAACTCCAGAGTGTTAGCGATAGGGACAGCACCCTCCTCTCTGTGCCTGGCCTCAACCAGCAGTGGCCTCCCTGTGCCTCAGTCCCCTGTGGCCCTGGCGACCCCCCAGACTTACACTCCAGGCCTCTCAAGGGCAACTTGTAGGCCATGGTCAGGGCCCGGGGGTCTGTAACCTTCAGACAGCTGGCCATCCTGGCGGTATCGTCTGTGGGGCAGCCTACATTCTGGGCAACCTGGGGATGGGGGCAGGGAGGGTAATGACGGGGTACAGGTTGGTCTAGGGGTGAGGACAGGACCAGGACAGTCTGGTAATGGGAAAGGTCCCCCCACGACCAGTTACTGGGGCCACCCCTTGTTCCTCCTCTGTTCTCCTCTGCTCACCTTCTGGGCCCAGGGGAGCGGGTTGCGCTGGATGGCCCAGGGGCTCAGGGCCACACCACTCTGGCTGATGGCTCTCCGGATGAGGCCTTGGTTGTAGGGAGAGAGGGTCTGCAACACAAAGAGGCCCTGTCACCCCGAGGCGGAGGCCACCCCGGCGCACCCCTCCAGCCTGCTCTCTTCTGGTCTTCCCCGTCCAGGGCTGCCCAGACCTGCAGAGACACGCTGGCGCCCCCAGCTGATTCCCCAAAGAGGGTGATGTTGTTGGGGTCCCCGCCAAAGGCTTCAATGTTCCTCTTCACCCAGGCGATGGCCATGTGCTGATCCCGGAGGCCGTAGTTGCCTGAGCACAGGGCGGGGGAGGAGTCTTCATAAGGGATGCTGGGGAGGAGGGTGTTGGGCCCGGGGCCTAAGCACAGGGCGGGCAATCAAGGTGGGTGGGGAGAAGACATCGACCTCACTGCACCCTGGCAGAGCCGGGGAGGGCAGATGGTGGATCCCCAGGAGGCTGGGGCGAGGATGTGCTGAGGGTGAGGGGTGCGCAGGGCAGGAGTCGGGAGCGCCAGCCTGTTCTTCTTTTCCCTGCTGGGCCTCAGTCCGTCTCCTCGCCTGTCTGTCCCCCAATTTCTTTTATGTCCCTGTAGCTCCCAGGGATCCCGCACCTAAACATTTCAGCGCCAGCTGAAACAGGAGCCGGGCCCGTCTGAAGGGCGGTCAGAAGTTGTCTGGGATCAAGGCCTGCGGGGCAGTCAGCGTCCCCTTGCGAGGTCCTCAGTTCCCTTGCTGTCCCAGCCCTAGAACACCCTACACACCTGGCAGGTTGGCATCCCCAGTGCTGAGGAAGCCCAGGGGACCGACGCGGTAGTTGAAGGTGACCACGATGACGTTGCCGCGGGTGGCGATCTCCTCCCCGTCGTACAGGTAGTTGCTGAGGAAGTTGGCCCCCTGGCTGGACCCCATGAGGAAGGCCCCCCCGTAGATCCAGATCATCACGGGCAGGCCCTGGGACACTTTGGGGGAGAGGCAGGAGAGTGACCCCCAGGTACCCCCAGGGAGGCCTTCTCCCCAGCCAGTCTCCTGTCCCTTGTCCCCAAGTACAGGGCCAGCAGTGGGGTCCCCTCCCTAGCTCCCTCCGCACTGAGTCCCGGGGAGTTCTGCTTTGCAGCCCCCAGACGGGGTCTTGCGCAGGGCCACTGCTCGGGTTTGAGGGAGGGGGTCTCTCCTGGGTACGGAGCCAAACCTTCCTTCCTGGCCTGGGGGACCCAGATGTTGAGGTAGAGGCAATCTTCATCTCCGTAAGTGTTGTCCTGGGTGATGGTGGCCTGCAGGCATCGCTTCTTAAACTTCTTGGTATTCAGGGTCCCTGGGACGAAAGAGGGCTGGTGTGAGTGGGACAGCCGTCCTCGCCGCCCTACCCGGGCTGGCCTAGCACCCCCTGCCCTCACCTTGCCAGCGAGGGTAACGCTCTGGGTTCTCCAGTGTCCTGGCAGTGGCGAAGGGGATGCCTCTGAAGATGTCCACAGAGTCGCCGCCCAGCAGGCTGAGCCTCTTGTTGACGCCTTCCACAAACCCTCCTTCTGTGTACACTGCGCCCAGCTGGGAGGGAGGGGTGGCAGGACCAGACAGGTGGCTGCGTGCCTGACGCCCTGAATCCTGCACGCTGACCCCATCAGGCCCCAGGGTACTCGGAGCTACTCAGGACAGTTTTGGAGGGATAGGGGCAAGGTGGCTACCCGCCACTTGTCCAAGGCTCTGGGAGGGCGGGCACCCTTCCCCAGAGGTTCTGCACCCTGGATCTAGAAGCTGAGCGACCTGTGTTCCCCACCCCCAGGGGCTCATCTACTCATTGTCCCCAGGGAACTGAAGCTCAGGGACTTTCCTGCTTGAAGTCACCCCGCTGGGAAGTGGCTGTCCAACCTCAGAGCCTTGCTCCTGTCTCCTGCCAGTGCCACCTACTGTCTATCTGAGCCGAGCTTGGGAGCAACTCTTCTTGTCCCGGGGCAGCGGGGATAGCTGCTGCTTCCTGGCTGCCCCATGTGCCAGGTCCAAGGTGGGGGACATCAGGGTGGCCGGGGTCCCAGCAGCCCTCCGAAAATAGGGCTAATGGTCCTCCCGCCACCCTGGAAGGAAAAGTGGGATAGGTGGGAGCTAGGGAGAGGAAGGAGCCAGAAGCAACAACTGCCAGGTGCCTTGGGCACCGCTGGTGCCCACTTCCTTGTTCCAGCCCTGGGGCCACTGGAAGGAGGCCGAGAGTTAGGTCAGCACCTGGGGACCAGGAGTTCACCTCCCGGAAGTGTCTGTGGGGGTGGAAATTGGCCTGCAGCCCTCCGGTCGGGCGCCCAAGAACCTGGGGACCCTGGCCAGAATGGCAGCACAGAGGACAGTGGTGACTGAGTCCTGGAGCAACAGGGAGGGAACCAGGGTCCCTTGAGAACCCCAAAAGAGCTGTTCCAAGAGAATAAAGATGTATATTTTCACGATGTTGTACTACTCTGCCATAACGAAAGATAAATTTGATTTTTTTTTTTTTTTTTGAGACAGGGCCTCGCTCTGTGGTCCAGGCTGGTCCTGAATTCACTTCAGAGCCCTGGCTGGCCTTGGACTCATGGCCATCCTCCTGCCTCAGCCTCCCGAGTGCTGGGATTACAGGCGTGCGCCACCATGCCCAGCTTATGTGGTACTGGGGAATTGAACTCAGGCACTTAGCGCTTGGCTTAGCGCTTGCTCAAGTGCTTGAACCGCTGAGCCATTCCTCCAGCCCCGAATGATAAATCTGAATCACTTGTAGGAAGATGGATGCACCTGTAGACCATCAGGCTTGGCTAAATGACCCAAACACAGAAGGTTAAAATACATGGTTTCTCTAATATGAGAAAACCAAACCATAAAAAGGTAAAGAGAGATAGGAGAAGGCAGGGAGAGAGACTTTGTGGAGAGCGGAAGGGGACGCGGGCAGATTAGCGGGTGCAGAGCGGGAAGGGACGTAAAAATGATCGAGATACCATATGTAAACACATCAGTTTCTCAAAATAAAAAATAGCTGTCCCACGGCAAGCGTGAACTCCCACCTCCCCGGCTGCAGCCCAGGACCATCGCTGACTTCCAGGGACAAGGGCAGGCCCCAGGGACCAGAGGGACCGGAGGTGACCAGGGTCTGCCTGAAAGCAGGGTTCCCAGGGCCCGAGAAGGTAGGACGGGGTGGAGAACAGTGTGGGCAGGGGCTGGGGTCCTCAGGGCAGATTGCACAGGTGTCGGGGAGAGCAGGTGTGGCCTCCTGACCCACACCCCAGAGGGGACCCCTGGACTCAGTCAGTAGGGCTCACTCTCAGGCAGGGCGTGGAATGGAGATTGCCTCCACTGGACTGGCCCAGGTTTTACATTTATGATCAGCAACGGGAAGTGGTCACTGGGTTATTTGGAGCGAATTGCTTGCGTGCCCCGGGGCCCTGCTTCCCCCTCCACACCACGGGGGCAAGTTGAGGTTGTGGAGGTGGTACAGGGTAAGTCGGGTGGCGGAGCAGGCAAGGGAGGTCCCAGGAGGCCTCAGGGAAGGCGTGGATTTCAGATCAATAGGGAATTTGATTGGTAGTAGTGAGTTCCAAGTATTGCATGCGAGGTACTAATGCCACAAATGGCTCGTGGTATCTGTGAAGTTCAAATTTGGCTCGGGCGTCCTGTGTGCCACTCCCTACCAGTGAGGCTGGGCTGGGCAGGGCCAGGGCCCAGGGCAGGCATGGGGCCACTGCGGGCTCCCCTCACTCACGCTGCCATGCCTGCTACTGTCCCGTCCACCAGTCCTCCCTCCTGGAAGCCCAGGCCAGTTCCCCGCGTGGCCTGGGCACCGGGCAGGGATCTTGCTTACCGTTGCGGCACTTGCCACTGCCAAGCAGGCGAGGCCCAAGACTGCCACCTCCAGGTGCCCCATGGTGAGAGTCAGACTCCGAGTGGCCCTGCCCCAGGGCCTCTGGTATTTATGGAGCTGGAACCAAGGTCGTCTGCATGCACGGGCACAAGCTGACACACACGCACACGCACACACGCACACACGCACACAGAGGAGAAACGGGTGCAGGGAAGCTCGCCTTTTCCCAGGGCAGGCTGCTCCCAGGGGCCCTGGCTGGTGCCCTTCGGTACCTGCGCCAGTGACTGCCTACCTGGGAGCAGAGGCAGATGGCACAGGTGGGGAGAGAGGGGCCTGGCAAGGCCGAGACCTGGCTGGCGGCCAGGTGGCTTGTGTTCTGGCTCACTTACTAGAGCTTGGGGTCGCCTTCCAAGAAATGGGTCGCACTTTTTGTCTAAGCCCTGCCCAACTTCTTGGATGTGTGTGTGGGGGGGGGGGAGTCCATGAGGAACTAGTTTGTGACTTTGTGACTTCTGGACGCAGATGGCTGTGTGCTCGTGGGCACTGGCACAGCCAATTCTTGTGACCCCAGGGAGCTTAGACCTTGGCCTCTGAGCTTGGGGACTGGGCTAGGTGCAGAGGCCAGGGCAGCCCCAGGCAAGGGGGTGACAACAGGCTCTGGGTGGATGCAGGGTGGGCAAGGGGGCTAGATCCCAGCCTGGGGGTGTCACTGAGGGAGAATGGCCACAGCAATCGTGCGTCTGTCACAGCACACGTCTTCATGTGGCAAGACAGGTAGACAGGGGCTGGCAACAGTGGGGACGTGGCAGGGAGGCCCAAGCCACGGGAGGGGGCAGCAGGAGGGCTCGAACAGGAAATGCATTTCTTGACTGGGTCTTTGAAGACTGATTCTGAGAAAGCGGTGCTAAAGGATTTCTGAAAACACCCCCGGGTGGGCGTGGCTCGGAGGTGCCACACAGTGCCGCTTATGGTCACTGAGGAAGTGGGGGGGGGGGACAGGAAAAGGAGGCACATTTCTTATACCTACTCCTATTTATTTTGGAAGAGTCTTACTCTGTAGTCCAGGCTGGTCCTGAACTTACTATGTAGCCTGGGCTGGCCCTGAAGTCAGGGCAACCTGCCCTCCCACCTCAGCCTCCCAAGAGCTGGGATTACAGGCGTGCACCGTCACCCCCAGCTTATGTGGTGCCAAGGAACTGAACCACAGTGTTGTGCTTGTTAGCAAGTGCTCTGGTTGTTGGGCTACACTCCCAGCCCTATACTTAAACTTTTTTTTCTGTTTTGTCTTGTGGTACTAGAGATTGAACCCAAGTGTTCACACTGAGCTACCGCTCAAAACCCTTTTTTTTTTTTTTTTTTTTTGAGAAAATGTATTACTAACTGGCTAAGTGGCCCAGGCTAGACTCAAACTTTTGATCCACCTGCCCCAGTCGTCCAGAGTGCAGGTAAGACCGCCTGCTCCGGCTAACATCTGCATTTTGTGAACTGAGAAGGAAGTCAGGCACTTTCCTGCCTTTTCTAGCCCAATGGTACTTCTGGGTAATCAAACACGATGAGGAAGAGTCCTGTAGCGCATGTCCCAGCTGGAAACCGGACAGAACATCAGATAAAGAGTAACTATGTCAGAGCCCTAAGGAAGCATCAGATCCGGGCAATTGTTAAGGACCAACAGAAACCACTAGGTAAAAGACCAGCAGGTCAGGCTGAGGACGCCTGATTGAGCAGGAACCTTGGTCTCCCTACCAGCTGCCTTGAACGTGAACCGGGCTGAGGCTCCCCCGCTTCACAGGAAAAACAGGTGACAGAGGGCATGTCCAAGGCCACAGAGAGGGAGGGAGCAACTAGCCGAGTCCATGGTGGACACCCCGGAGGACCCACAGCCTCTCTGCTTACTGTGTCTGTTGCTGTGACAGACGCCAAAGACTGCACAGGTTGCCAATGACAAGGTTGACTCTGGCTCACGGTTCCAAGTACAGCGCCCAGCATGCGCCAGCAACCGATGGGATCAAGTGCTGCTGCAGGTCACAACAAAAAGCAGAGGACGGTGGGACAGGCAGGCTAGCTTGACTCCTGGTCCAAAAGTAAAAAGGATTTGAGGCAGTCAGGAAAACATGACTGTGTAACAGAATCAGACACTAATGAACCACTGTAACCTCTATGACCTGTGACGGTCAAGTTGGCTGGACCTCAGCGTCCAGATGCGTGCTTAGACTGCGAAGGTGGCTTGGCATGAAATTCCTATGTATAACACCAGCCTCTGAGGAAGCAGATGATCGCCCGCATGGGTGGATCACACCTCGTCGATCACAGGTTACAGGGACTGGGCCTCCGGGAGTAGGAAGGGTTCTACTGGGCATGTGCCCAGGTCCCGCCTGCTGCCCTGCAGACCTGGGACTTGCACGCAATAAGCCTCGACTCCCGCAGGCACGCCTGTAGCTCTGGTCTCTGGAGAAGCCTGGCTATAACCAGTGTAACACAGCACAGGTGCAGTTCAAACACAGACAAGTTCCCATGTGTCGGAGATAGGGAAGCACAGGGTTTACTCACGATTCTAGCAAACCAAACACAAACAGAAAAAAATAAAAAAGGGGAACAGCACGTGGTACTGGCCGAGCCCGTAACTGCTCAAGCCACGTGATGGACAAACAGGACATGTGAAACACTCAGGACAAAAAGCCTTTATTTAAAAGGGGATTCTAGGTGAGGAATCATGGGACTTTTTGAAATGTGGACAGGCCCTGGCGAGCCCATCTAGTGTGGCAGACCTAAGGCGGGCTGGGCCGGAGGTGCCTGTGCCGGGCTCTGAGTGGGTAAGGCCCAGCTGCAGTGGGGAGGGTGGGGTCCCCGCCTCTGCACCTTCCTGATTCGCACAGGCACAAGGCTGGCCTGGAAGACAGGACCAGGACATACACTCTCCCCAGGGATCAGGGTGGTCAGCCATAGCTCAGAGATGGGAGTGGCCACAGCTGAGGCCTCCAGGAAGAGCCCAGGCCTCAGGGACAACTCCTGGAGTTGGCTGGCTTCACGCCCGGAAGGCATGGGACAAGGCCTATTTCCAGGAACCTTACGAAGGGACATTGGGAGGGGAGAGGCCTAGACTGGGTCATCTGCCTCTAGGGTCACATAGAGATGCAGGCCCATGACCTGCCCCTCAGTGCCAACTGAGCATGGTGCTACTGCTCCTCTGAGGGGCACTCTCCAGGGAGATGGGCTATGGGGACACGGGGCGCTGGCTCCACACCCAGAAGGCCTGGGACAAGGCCTATTTCCAGGGAACCAGGCCATGGGGAAGAAGAGTCCCCATTTCCCTGGGGGGGTGGGGGGCCTGCAGGGCTTCCTGTGTCAGCACTGCTGTAGTCACCGGGTGCCAGCAGACAAGGAAGTGCTGTGGACCCCAAGGCAAGAGGAAACTCCTCTGGGCCATAACCCTTATGCTGGGGTACCAAGAACCCCCAGGACAATTGATTTAATAGGAGAGTTCTGCCTGGCCCTTGCAAAGGGACCCCAGATGGATGGGATCCAACACCAAGGATAGCTTCTGGCTACCAGGTCACCTCTGCCACCAGTCACAGGACCCAAGCCACAACGGGCTGGGCCCCCAGCAGCACTGTCCCCACCTCTGGCTCAGTCCCAGCCAGAGAGGTGACAAGCGCCAGTTCAGCCTGCCAGGGATGTAGATGCAGAGGCAGAGATGTCACCAACTTCCCAGGGCACAGGGTGGCACTGAGCAATGGGCCACAGCTGGGACTAAGCCTCCTCTGCTTTCAAGCTATCCCCAGAGGAGACTGCAGGGCCACCCTTGCCACTGTGGCCAGCAACGGAAGCACAGACTGTGCTGTCCCCACCATGAGGTGGGGCCCCAGGGCTGCCTGGTCCCCGGGAGCCCAGGCCCAGTTACACGTAGTCCAGAATCTCCGTGTCCATCTCGTTCTCACTCCCATCAGACGGCTTGAAGTCCTCGTCCTCTTCTTCCTCCTCCTCCTCCTCCTCCTCCCCGGACTCAAACATTAGCTGCCCTTTGGTACGATCAGCCTCGGCCGGGCTGGAAAAGAGAGCTGGGCCGGAACAGGAGGCCGTGTGTGACCCCAGGGCAGAACTCCCAGGGCCCCAGACAGGCTGCAGGGCTCTCGAGGGCAACCCGGCTGCTACGCCAGGTACCTGTGCCCAGACACTGGAGAAGCTGCTCTGGTGAGGGTCACGGGAAGGGGGCCTCAGAAGCTGTAGTCTAACAAGCACCCCAACGCCTCCTGAAGCAGGCAGGTAGAACTGTGCCTTCCCAGGGGAGTCACAGGTGGCAGCAGCCCCACAGATCCTGACAGTGTACTCACTACATCCCCAGAAAAGATTCCTGGCATTGGCTAGGTCCCCAAATAAGGCTAGGGACCACTGAGATGGGCAGGTCCGAGGGCACTCACTGCACCCGCTCACGGCTTCCCAGGCTCCTCAGGACCTGGCATAGGGAGGGTACTGGAGAATACATAGCACAGGGACCTGCTGCTGTCCCTGTTTCCTCAGTGGAGAGGACAGACGCCAGGGACAGAGGATGGGTCAGTGCACCAAGCAGAGGCGTCAGATGGCAGCAGCCCATCCCCTCTGTACACCTCCGCCCTTGGACCCCCGGGCTAGGCTGCCCGTGTGGATGGGGCCGGGACACACAAGGCCTCCCACGGCTGAGGGCAGGGGCGTGAGGGGCTCGTAGGGGATCACTGCTCAGGAACAGGGCCCTGGCTCCCTTCCCCTGCTGAGGCTCTCACCTGGCCTCTTGGAGCGGATGGTCTGCCGGATCATGAGGGACATGGTGTCCCTCAGGTCATCGCTGGTTTTGGGGAGGCACCAGCCATCCCGCTCTGTGCACAAGGTCTCCGATCCGTCATTGCGGTGAATGATCCTCTGCAACCTGCGGGTGGGGTGGGGGCGGGACACCAGGGTCCTGAGGGGCCTTCGTCACGGGTACCGGCGGGGAATTTGGTCAGCTGGTGTGGTGCTGCGAAAATCAGTGCTCGGGGGGGGACGCTTGGTGAGGAGTGGGCAAGGAGGAGGTAGCGGGTCTGCGTGCTCCTGACGGCTCCTTCAGACCCAGAACACACCACGCCGGCTGCAATCACGCACATACTTCTGCCAAGAGCCACTTCCTGCCTCGGATTTCATGCCACATCTGAACAGGCTGCCCTGACCTACTTCACGTTTTAAACAGCACTAAGAACAGTGGACCAAGGCGGGCCTGAGCTGCAGGCCTGTGATCCCAGTACTCAGGGGAACTGAGGCAGGAGCATTTCAAGTCTGAGCCCAGCTTGGGAAACTTAGTGAGACCCTGTCTCAAAACCAACAGCAGAAAATAGGCTGGAGATGGTGCTCGAGGGGAAGGCCCAGGGCTTTGACCCCAGCGCCACAGGAAGAAAGAAAAGGAAAACGAAGGCAGGGAGGGAGCAGCGGTGTCCAGGGCTCCGACCAGCCTCGGGATTAGAACCTGGGCTTCACCCTGCAGAGCCGCAAAGGTGCCACAGCCAAGTGTGACTGTGGCTCCAGTCCAAACCGGCCTGGTCGGTGGCCTTGGAAGCTCCGCCTCCTGTCACCCGCTCCCACCGGGTTCTAATGTCACTGCTGGACAGGTGGCAGCTCACTCTCTCCTCCCCACCTGCAGCTACTGCCCAAAGCTCTGCTCCAGCAGCCTGCGGCTGAACAAGCAGGCCTCAGCCCAGCCTTGGGAGACCACTGCTCTACAAAACACCAGGCCTAGAACAGAAGCCCGGCCTGGAGCCTGGGACGCGGCACAAGCCTGCCGAGACCCACGTGGTCCAAGCCCAGTCGGACCACAGGCAGCGCCCGCTCTGGTCCTGGGGAAACTTCCTAGCACTGGGCAGTCCCGCAGGCAGTCCAGAGGCTCGGGCCGGCACATACGTACTCTTCCACGTTCAAATCGCACAACTGGTAGAACATCTGCCGATAGGGCGGGAGGGCTCCATCCCGGAAGATGTACACCGAGTCCTGGGAGGCAGGGAGAGGATGGTAGTCAGCCAGAGCCCTGGGGCGGGCAGGGCCCCTGCTCAGGCCCCCCGGGATCCAAGGAGTGGCTGATCAACAGGACCGGGTGGGCACAGGCAGAGGCTGCGGAGCAGATGTGAGAAGCAAGTTCCGACTCCCCAGGAGGCTTCGGGGTGGGGAAGATGAGACAGCCAAGCCCCAGAGGCACTGGGGGGCCACCTGCTTGCAGCATGGGGCTGGCACCACGCCGGGCTCCCCTTCCTGCAGGACCTGGCCTCCTACTCCTCGCTGAGAGGTACTTACCAGTCACGCCAAGTCTCCCTACACACACGGCCTTGGCATCCTCTTTGTTTTTTGGTACTGGGGATTGAACCCAGGGTCTTCACAATGAGCTACATTCCCAGCCTTTTCTTTAAACGTTAAGACAGGATCTTACAAAGTCACTAAGTTGCCCAGGCTGGACTCAAAAAGAGTGCTGGGGTTACAGATGTGCAGTACCATGCCCAGACTGCCTTGACATTTGTTCCAGGAGAATGGCACATCAATGAGTATTATGGTTTGGATAGGGGATGTCCCCCCAAAACCACTAGGTGTTGTGGATTGCCTATGCTGTTCCGAGGTGGGGTATGCTCAGGAGGAGTGGACTGCAGGTGTATGGGGCAGGACAGGCAGGTGGCAGACTATGGGTGGCAGGCATGGGCAGGTTGCTGGGCTTGACCTGGAAGGGTATACGCTGCTGCCACCCTGGCTTGCTTACTCAGCAGCCCGCCACGCTGTGAACAGCCAGGCCTCTGCCATGCGCTCCTGCCACCGGCAGACGTCCCTGAATGAACTGCGATCTTCTGAAGCTGTGAGCCAAAATAAATCTCACATCGAGTACTGTGTCTCAGCAACAAGAAAGTGACCAAGATGACAAGCCCCCGTCTCCTTCTTCCAGAGCGCAATTCTAGAAGCAGAGAGCTCCCGCAGGCTGACGTGCCTCACCTCTCAGGTGGAACCAAGGTCGGGGAAACCTGGGGGAGCGGGCCTGCGGCGCAGGGCCACCAGGTGCTAGGGGTCGGCATGTCCCTCCTGTGGCCCGTCCCACGACACTCACACTGCATGCCCCCACCCCCAGCAGGGCCGCCAAGTGTGGGCGCCTTGGTTTGGCCTCCCCAGGCTGTGGGTGGCCACGGTCCACGTGTGGGAAGAGCCTGGGAAGTGCTGTCAAGTGCTGGGCACGATCTGCCAAGGCAGGGGCCCAGGGGGGTGCGGGGACACAGGGGCGTTCGCCTAGCACGCCCACCCTGCCCCAACTGCACCCCAGATGTTCTGGCTTGGCTCCAAGCTCCCGTGCCTGATTCCCATCATCAGAGTGGCAGTCCCAGGCTGCATGGGCCCCTCCGGAGGGGCCGCCACATGCTTCGCAGGTGTCAGATTTCCCTCTCAGACCCATCCGCACCGCTCTGCCCAGATGACCCCAGTTCCAATGACCCTGGGGGTTCTCATTCTTGGTTTCTGGAGAGGCCAAGGTGGAGAGCTGGGTTGCTGGGTGAGCGGACAGATGTCAAGACCAAAGCCCCTCCCTGTGTCACCCACAGGTGCTGCGTCCCCACCCTCCATCTCCACCCTCACCCAGGCAGGGAATTGCTCCGCCCTGGGCCCGAGGACACCCACCTTGAGCTTGTACTTGTTGGGGAGCAATTTGCGTGGGCCAGCTGCCCCCGACGGGCCGAGGCCCTGCTTCAGGTCATGCATGGTGACGTGCTGGGTGGCTGCGTGGGGGCAGGGACAGTGCTTTGGTGTACGGGGCTGGGGGCCTGGCTTCACATCCCACCTCCTTCGGCTCAGGAAGGGCAGCCTGCAGCGCCCTGGAGTGACACCCTGGGCAGCACCGCCACACCACGCAGCACCCCTTCCCGGTGCCCCGGGCGCTTACACGTCTTCTTGACAGTGATAGGGAGGCTGTAGTTGTAGGTACTGCGCTTGGCTTTGACAGGCATGTCAGTGGAGCCGTAACCTGTGCCAAGGACAGGGATGTCGGGAAGGGGGCAGGTTAGTCTGTCACACGGCCAGGTCTGGTTCACAGGGTCAGCTCCTGACAAAGGCGACCAGCTGCCTTCCTCTGGAGGGACAGGGCCGTGGGCAGGGAGCTGATCCTGTGTGGCCCCTGGCTGTGGAATTAAGACACAGCAGCGCCTGCCTGTGTCACAGGACCACGGGTCACCATGGAGCCACTACAGGAGTGACTGTGGCTCTGAAGCCAGAAGACCTGTGGCGCAGCCAGGGCACAGCTGGGGCCTGCACGTCGAAGCTCAGGACCCCCCGAGGGAAGGCCTTCTACATGCCCCCCGCAGGATACCCTTGCTAGAAGGCGCCCCAGCAGGAAGACGCGAAGAAAGCCAGCCAGCCACGCTGACGGCGGCCGTTACCATATTTCATTCCACACCGGATTCGGAAGTCCAGGACCTGGTAGATCTTGGCCTCGGGGTGCTTTCGGGGGTCATAGCCAAATCGGATCCATAGACTTCTCCACGGGCCTGTTATCTGGAACCAGTAAGATGTGTGTGTGAGGTGGGCTGAGCCCCACAGAGGCAGCAAGACCTCCTGAGAGCTGGGGACACAGCTGTGGACTCCTGCTCTGGCTCTGCCACCCTAGATGGGCCATGGAACCTTCCTAAGCCCTCATGTGTCCACTGGGTAGAAGTGACAAGACCCCTACCTGCAGTTCTATGAGGGGAGAGACACCAGGAGCCTATACCACCTGGTACGGTGTGTAATGCTGCATACCCAAACAGCACAGCTGAAGGACTTTTGTCTAAGTGACAGCAGGCTCTCTCCCCACTCTGGAGTCCCGCAGGACTCCTACCCCACCACCTGTCATCGACCCTCAAGGTCACATCTTCTGCTGGCTCTGCTAGGCTCTGTGTGGGGATGCCGTGGCAGGCAGGAAGCCCTCTCCAGCACCCTGAGGGACCTCCAGGATACCACCCATCTCCATTTCCTCCTGGCTGAGTCAGGTGGGTCTGCCCTACTGAGCCCACTCAGTACAGACGGCTGAGACGGGGTGCTGTGGAAGGGCAGGCCGGGCCCCAGGTGCTCTGCTAGTGGCCGGCTGCAGAACCATGGCAGGGCATATCACTTCCGAGACTGGTCTTCTCCTCGAAGATAAAAGGGACCTTGCTGGGACTCCACGGGGAGGATAAAGGATGCCAAGCACACAGTGTCACCCGGTGCCTGGTCCCTAGGACACTCTCACTACAAGGTCACTCTGTAGCACAATTTCCCCTTTTATCTTACGTGCAAATTAGATAAGGGTTCTTTTATCCCAAATCATCTGAATATAGCCTACCATGTTATCAGGAGGCACGGAGAACACTGTGGACTCAGGAAACCGGAAATCCTTTTGGCTGGCTTGGATAAGCTATCTCAGGGTGTGGGGACGCAGGGTGGTACCACCTGCTCTTGCCACAGGCCACAGCACCACCCCAGGGGCTGAGGAGCATAGGGGCGGGAGTCAAAGGGGTGGCGGCGGCTGGCACTCACCATGTAATAGGCCACGAAGGGAAGCAACACCTTCAGCTTGTCGGGGTGGACACTGATGTTGGCCTTGACAGCATTTCGTGACCAGATGGGACGGATCTCGAAGAGCTGAGTAAGGTTAAGGGCAGAGGCAAGGATGGGTGCCAGCAGTGCCCACACCCTGGTCTGCCCAGGGTCTGGGGCCCAGGGTCTCCCAGGGCGATGCCAGTGGAGAATAGGCCGTAACAGGCCAGCCCCCTGAGGGACAGGCAGGACATCGTCCCCATTATTACAGGGCCACCACGCAGCAGGGTGGCAGGGAGGCTGGAAGGGGGCACCCTGAAGCCCCCTGGCCATGAAAAGCTCCAGGCAGCAAGTGAACGCCTAAGCTGAGAGACGGTGAAGGGCTGAGGATGTCCCTGTCCAGGGGAAGACATCAAAGGCTGGGGTGGCCGGGGGCGCATGCAGGGCAGAGAGGGCCGTGCAAGCCTGGGTCAGGCATCAAACTGTGCTCAGAGGACAATGAGGAGTCACGGAGGGTGCCTCCTCACCCCAGGTGACGGCGTAAAGTTCAACGAGAGAGCCTCAGTCTCGCTTAGAAACCCACCACACCACCCTGCCACCAGGGACAGGTGTGACTTCAGCTCAAACAAAGCATGCCAGGGTGCCAAAGGCAAAGAACTTGCTGTGCCTGCTGGTGGGCACACAGCCCCGCCTCCTTGCCGCACCTGTGCCCAGAGGGTGTGGGGACCTGGCTGCAGGACTCAGCTCTATGTGGGGTACAGCGGGTTCCCTACAGTTGGTTGCAACAAGTAAACGGGCACATGAGGGCTGCCCGTCCCCAACGCCACGTTCACGTCACGTTCCAACAGTGCATCCGTTTCTTTACTAACCGTGGGGACTGCTTAAGATTTCAATCTTGGAGCTGGGCCTAGTATTACAGACTTTTAACCCCAAACCTCTGGGAGTCTGAGGCAGGAAAGACAGAAAGATGTCTAGGGGCCTCTAGGGGGCTGGCCCACTCTGGGCCATTTTGTGATTCAGTGAGTCACTGTCTCAAAAAAATAAAAAAAATTTTAAAAAAGGAAGGAGTGGGGGCTGGGGATCCACAGCCCAATATAAAGGTCCTGGTTTAATCACTACTTAAAAAAAAATTCAACCTTGGGAGTTCAGGACTTAAAATGAGACAGCATTTAGCTGTGACACCTGGAGGTGACAGAAGCCCCACAAACACACGGGGAAGTTAAGCACGGCCAAACCGCAGTGACATGAGACAGGAGCAGCTGGGTAAACCCGTGGCACCAGTACAAAGGTGGCCTAGCGCGGTGGCTGGGTGGCCCCACCTTCCTGAGTTCCTCTTCTGCCTTCCGGTCTACGGGGTTGGTGCAGGCCTTCTTCCACGTCTGCACCGCAGCCTCCAGCGGCTGCAGGGGCACCCCGGTATCCTCAAAGTTGACGAAGATGGCGTTGTGGGGGCGCCGGGCCCTACTCAGGCCAATCAGGTTCTCGCCTGAGATGGGAGGGTTGTTGTAGCCTTCCCTGGGGACAGAGAGAACGGCTGACTGAGGGCAGCAGCAGTGGGGACACCAGAACACAGGCTGGGACAGGAGGGGCTCGATGTCCTCCAGGCAGAGGGCCTGGTTCTCAGTGGCCCACGACTGGGCACCCCTTCCCCAGAGGTCAGGTGAGGAGGCGGGGCTCAGGGGCGGCTGCAAAAGAACTGGTGGTGGTCCTCAGCTGCCGGATGAGGAAGAAAAGGGTCGCGCCTACGGGGCTCGGGGAGGCGCTGAGGCCTGCACCTGGTGGCAGGCTCAGAGTTCCCAGAGGCTGGGTGTGAGAAGGGGCACTGGCCAAGATGCCAGCAGCCTCCAAAACGCCACTGCTTCGAGTCCCACGGTGGCGCCACCTAGCCGTGAAGAGCTGGGCCCAGGCCCCACGTCCACGGGCCAGGGCCAGGGATACAAGCTGAGGCACAGCCCCACAAAATAACCCGATCGTTATGAAGGTGGGCAGGAAGTCACAGGTCGCAAGAATTAGGAAGCCTTTCCTAAGAGCACCAGATGCAGGAGCCAGGGCTCAGTCCCCCTGGAATCACCCACCCGGCACCCAGCCGAGCCCGACCCTGGCTCACAGGCACCTAAACAACAAACAGGTGAGCCCCTAAAACTGTCAACAGCACAGACATCAGAAGCGAGCGTGTCACCTGTGTGTACAGGGAAGGCCCAACAGCCGGAAGGAGCCCGAGTCGACTACAGTCGTGAGGTGATGTGTGTGGAGCAGGCCCACTGCGCAGGGGCAGCAGGGCAGCGCAGCTCAAGCACTTCCCACGAGTGGGGTATGTGGGCCATGTCCACAGCTTCCTCTCGTTTTGCTCTGACCAAAAAACAGCTCAACAAAGACTTAAGCTGCACAGACACACAGAGCAAGTGCCCTAGAACTCTCTGCACGCTGGCGCAGAACACACCTAGGTGGGCATTTCCAAAAACATCTGCTAATTACCTCTCTAAGGTCAAACATCAGAGACGAAGTGGGGAGTCAGCTACAAGGAACCCCAGCAGCTCGAACACGACCCACCCTGCCCACTACAGCAAACTCGTCATATAATTTCTCTTCTTTAATCTGTGGCAAATTGTGGGACTGAACCCAGGGCCTTCCTGTATCCCTTGCCTTTGTTGTTGCTGTTTTTGTTTTATATTTTGACACAAGGTGTTAGTAAGTAAGCAAGTTAGTAAGTTAGTCCAGGAGCAATTCAACCTGGTGATCCTCCTGTCTCAGCTTCCCCAAGTGATGGAATTACAACCGTATACTAATTACTCTGTCAGGGCACATCACACAGCTTCATTCAGGTAACCATAACCTTTTAAATTTGTTTCCCTTTTACCTTTTGCAAAACTTTTGATTCCTCACCTGTTAGGATTTTCTACACCAGCACATACCATCCACATGCTTTCAAAAATAACAGGCAATTTTCACATTGAGAAATCAAATTTAAAAGGCAGGATCAAGTCAGTGCCTTTTAAAGACATGCCTCTGTCAGAAAGCCTGCTTCCTAGCCTCCTCCCCGGCCCCCGAGGTCCTCAAGATGGGAGCCAGGCAGTCCACCCTCCCCCTTAAGAGCAGACAGTCGCTACTGCTCCATGGTGGCTTCAAGCTGGGGTTGGTGTCACCATAACGTGAAGGTCACGGAGAACTGGCAGCAGGGGCCATGGGTGGCGACCACTGAGTTGGCAGGACCACCCTGGAAGGCTCCTCTAAGGCACAGCAGGGGCTCAAGGTCCCCCAGGCAGAGGGACCTGCCTGGCTGGCCTCCCCACTGCCCCCACCTGGGAGAGCTCAGGCACCCGGACCCAAGCAGGGGCCCGCGAGGTGGCAGTCAGGCCTCCTGTGCCCAGAAAGGCCAGCAGTGCAGCAAAACTGATAGCAGTCCTGGGAAAAACGGCAGGTTCTTCCCACATGCTGGAAGGCTGATAAACCCCCAGCGAATGCTGGGCCCCAGCCCAGGGGCGGCTGGCCCTCCCTCCGTGTCCCACCCCGAGGCCTGAGAACAGCTGTCCACTGGCTCCATGGGGCAGGGCAGGGACTCCCACAGTGCCATCCCGTGCCAGTTCCAGGGTGCAGCTGTACAGAGGGTGCCACACTTCCTTCTGTATATTTTTGTGTCTGACTTGAGAGTAAATTGCTTATGGGGAAAAATAAACCAAAATACTTCAGAAATATGTAATTCTCAACTGAGGGTCATCCAACCACCACCACCCATTTAAAATCCTCACACTGGGCACACAGCAAGATGCCTCATTCTGCACACGAGGGCATCGACCGGGAAGTGACATCGCCTGACATTTTTTAGCTACGTGTTTTTGTAATGTTTTGTTTTTCTAACAAGTACAATTTATCCTCACAACCAGATAGGCAGTTAGGGACAGGCTGGAAAGGTGACAGACTAAACAGGAGAGGCATCCATCAAAAGCTACGTGTGATGCTCCTGTTGGCTCCCGGTCACCTCTGAGACAGGTGGGGAAACACAGGCCTGGTTCAGAGGGTGCTCAGCTCAGAAGCGCCACGGCATCTGTGTGGCCCTGCAGTCCTGCCACATGGCCTGGGCTCAGGCGTGTACACGTCCCTGGACTGCAGGTATGTACTGCCGTGGCCAGCTCACAGTGTTTTCCTTCTTTTATTTATTTATTTATTTTGAGACAGGATTTCACTCTGTAATCCAGACTGGTCATGAACTCATTATGCAGCCCAAGTGGGCCTCAAACTCATGACACCCTCCTCCCTCAGCATCCTGAGCGCTGGGATTATAGCCATGTGTTACCATGTCCGACTAATTTTTACGTGGTAGTGGGGAGTGAAACCCAGGGCCTGCACGTTAGGTAAGCACTCGAACCACTAAACTATAACCCCAGCCCCACGGTGTTTCCTTAAAGGCAAAGCACAAGGTGGTTCTTGGGAGGAGACCTAAACCCGCTGCCCAGGCCAGGACACCCCACCCCTCCGCCCCCCTGGCCCCGGGCACCTGCTGTTCCAGCCTCCTGGCCTGGAACAGCTCCCTGGATCTTCACTTGCCAGCTCTATTATTCCCTGGTCTCAAACACCGGGTCCCCAAGGGCTTTCCCGAGTCCCCCACAAACCACAGGTTATGTCCTCCAGGGGACCTGTCCATTTGTTCACATTCCGTCCTGGCCCTGAAAAGGTCCTGGTTGCCACACGGTCCACTGGCACTGGACTCTCGGGAATTCTGGGGCCACCACAAGACTGGTCAGGACTCGCTGAAGGACATGTTTACTGAGAAACAGGCAAGTCCCGTCCTCTCACTCCTTAAGAGACAGCCGTCCCAGGCCCATCTCACAGGCTTTCCGAGACATCTCCGTCACACCACAACTGGTTTCTCTGCCATGGAACCTGTCCTAGCACCTGCCCTTTACACACAGTGAAGTAATTGGATGTGGGCCCCACCAGGAGAGAGCCCACACTGGCAAAGGCAGCTGAAAACCCACTACCACAGACACTATGTGAGCACCCCCAGGAGCCACGGCTCGGGCTACTTTCCGCTGGCACTACCTGGCTGCCCAGCTTTCCGCACCAGGCCCAACACACACGCAGAGCCCTTCCTCAGCCAGCCTGTTCTGGGCTCGCACGCTGCAGCTGAGAAGAAACAGGCCAGGCTGCAACGCCGGGTGAGCTTGCGTTAACACGAGAAATGCTTACATACTGAGTCTGTGTGTGGTCTGATTTTTTTAAAAAAAAAAGCACATAAAAATAAGGACAGTGTGGCACTAAGGACTGGGTGTGACAGGGACTCGTGCGTCCCACGTGGCTAGGGGAGCCCAAGCTTCCGCCTCTCCACTGGTAACCGGGGCGACAGGGCACTGGCATGCCAGTTTAAGGCCGGGACAGACTGCCTGCGCAGCACATCCCCCGGGATCACGTTCAGTAAGCCCAGGACAGCTGGTGAATCCTACAAATCTCAAGTTGGTATTTTAAAACTCATTTTCCTCATTTTTTCCCAACCCATTTAGTCCCAACTTTTGTACCAAGGAAATCCTATTCCTGGCCAGCCTCCAGGGAAAACCAACACTTGACACTGCCCAGGCCTGCCTTCCAACCACTCCCAGGGCTCTAATTATGTCAAGATCGGCTCAATAACAGAGCTCGCTTCATCTGGGCTGCATATGGTCGTGCTGAGACGTGCACATGGAGGCCGCGAGTCACGTCCACCTGGCTCTCTGCAAACTATCCTGTGGGAGACATCTAGTGCCTGGCCTCAGGAGGTCACACTCTGCAGGGGACAGGCCACAGACTGTGGCCAGACACAGTGAGCAAGACTGCGGAGAGTCAGAGCCAGCTGGGGTGGCACCAGGAGATGGGTGGGGCACCAGGAGATGGGTGGGGCACCAGGAGATGGGCAGGGCACTGTCTTAGTTACCATTTAGTCGCTGTGACTGAATAATTGATAGGCACAAATTAGGGGAGGAAAAGTTCGATTTAGCTTAAAGTCCACAGTTCCAGATGGTCACAGTCGATTTGTGGGTGATCGCCAAAGGTGGGAGCACACAGCAGAGGCAGAGGTGCAGGGAGCTCCTCAAGGCACTGTAATCAGGAGGCCAAGTCCCAGAAGGAAGGGAGGGAGTGGCGTAGAACCTTCCAAGTCCTGTCTCTTCCAAGTCCAGCCTCAGCACTACTCCCCTTCCAGATTTACGCCCTCAATCCACCACACGCCCTGTAATCTACAATCTACCACATGCCTGTCATTCATCACACACCTATAATCTGCCAGCCGCCTGTAATCACCCCTCCAGACCAGGCCCCCATCTCCAAACAGCACACGGTTCCACAGTCAGTCCATAACATACAAATACATGAGAGTTTTGGGGAGCATTCCAGATCCAAACCACAGCAGGGGCTGAGCAGTCCAGGAGGGGACCCCCGGCTCTGCAGAGCACATGGGGAAGTGGCAGGCAGCGGGACGAACAGGGCCGAGGCTCTGCAGGCCCCTCTGCAAAGGGAGGCCGCGGAGGCGGTGGGACCGGGCGACATCTATAGGCAGCGCTCCCCAGGCAGCGCCCTTCATGGGGACCACGAGGTCCAAAGAGTGGCCGGTTAGCACGGCCCAGGGGATTAAAACAGAGAGACCACTTCCAGCAGGAGTCCTCACGGCCCACAGCCATGTTCTCTGCACTTTAGGGGACTGTGGGACAGAGGCATACGTGGGGATCACCAGGTCTCTGCTTACAAAGGGTTTCTTCTGTACCCAGCCCCGTGCTGAGGACACGTGCTTTCAAAATTTACTCAATTGCTCTGCTGAGTAGGAACCATTATTATCTCACGGGCTTTCTTTTTCTGGTGGCAACGGGTCGAATTAGGCCCAAGGTCTTCACACTGAGCAGTATCACTTGTATGTCTGACTTTGAGACAAAGTCTCGCTAAGTTGCCCAGGTTGGGCTCCAACTTGAGATCCTGCTGCCTCAGTCTTCCAGGGTGCTGGGATGGCAGACCCGCACCACCAGGCCCCACAATTACCCCGTTTTCAGATGGGATACAGACTAAGAGGCACCCCTGAGGCTTCCTGACCTACGTGAGGCAACAGCCAGCCCTGGAGATAAGCACGCGGGCCACCGGGCCCTTGCTCTGACCACCCCACTAGGTAGGGAGGGGAACCTTACCGGTGCTGTGCCTCAGGCCGGTAGCAGTAGTCCACGGGGGTGTCCAGGCGGGAGAAGATGGGCGGGGGTATGTAGAGCGGCAGCTCCTGGTGAAAGAAGCTCTCCTTTTGGGGTTTCAGCATGAGCACCTTGTCATACATGGACATGTGCCTGCCACCCGCCTCCGTGTGCACGGCCAGGTACTGGAAATCAGACATCCCTGAGGAAGAACAGACGGCTGGAGGACACCATGGCAGAGACACTGGCTGCAGCACACACTGACACCCGCGTTCTGCCAGGGAGGCACTGAGGAACCACAGGGCTAGGGTAGGGGCAGCGGAGCCAGCTCGGTGCTCGCTCCCAGGCTCTTCGGTAACAGTGAGTTGGTGGTAGTGGGGGGGGGGGGGGGGGGGGGGGGGGGGGGGGGGGGGGGGGGGGGGGGGGGGGCAGGGTTGGCTCACAGGGCAGCAATGCAGGGCCGCAGGGCTGAGGGTTTTTGGTGGTGGTGGTGGTGTTTTGGGCAGTACTGGGGATTGAGCCTAGGGCTGTCACACGGAGCTCCATTCCCCAGCCCATTTCTGATTTTTGATTTTGAGACAAGGTCTCACCAAGTTGCTAAATTGTACAGGCAGGGCTTAAATCTGTGATCCTCCTTCCACAGCCTCCCAGAGTGCTGGGATTACAGGTTTGTGCCACCAGACTTGGCTAACCAGGGCTCCTCAAAATGTAACAGGCACTGGGCCGCCCAGGCCCCTGCTGCAGACAGCTTCTGAGATGGCGCCCCTCTGCCAAATTCTGTGGCTGATACTGCCAGCCCTTGGCCAGAGTTGCAGGGCACTGGTTCAACTAGAGAGACTGGAGTACCAAGCGCAAGGGTTTAGGACCCACCTGGAACACCTGGTATTTGGGGACATGGCCCACTCCTCCAGGATGCCCAGCCCTTGGTACTCAGGTCCCACTCTTTTCTTTCCTCCTGAGTCTCTTCAGATCCAGCCTGGGCATAGCCACTCTGGCCACAAACATTCTTGTGACTTGCCGGCAGTCTGACAGGTGCCTCCTCTACACGTGCCCAGCCTCAGAGCCGCACAGCCCCCACATGCTGCGGGAAGCCAGGCTCAGGCAGACACAGTTTCCAAGTCCACGTTCGGTCTCTCCCACCCCCCGGCCTCCGTCTCTGTCTCCTTCCAGACATTTATGTAAAAAACTCGACTGGGGACCTCAGGAGACACCGACTCCCAGAGTTCAGAGGAGCGGGAGGTGCTTGTTGAGGGGCTGAGGTCAGCTGGGAGGCTTGAGAGGAGGAGGCTGGCAGCAAGCCAGGCCCGGTGGTGTAGGCCTGTCATCCCAGCACTCTAGGAGGCCGAAGCAGGAGGATCGCAAGCCACGCTGCCTGGCCTGGGCAACTTAGTGAGGCCTTGTCTCAGAAAGAAAAAGGGGGAGGGGAGGGAGGGAGAGAGAGAGAGGGAGGGAAGAAGAGAGAGAGAGAGAGAGAGGGAGAGAGAAAGCGCGCCTGGGGACGTAGCTCAGTGGGCTGGCTCCATCCCTAATATCACACGCACACAACATCAGTGGTGTCAAGACCAAGGACTGAGAGAAGTTCTGAGACACAAGGCACAGATCTGGGTCAGCCTCACAAAGAAATGGCCCCGCACAATGACTTTACTAAAAACTGGGAGATTTCCCACAGAACTCCAGAGCCCTAGCTTCTCTTTGGGAGCGCAGAGGCTGGGCAACAGTGTGCCCGAGGTCCCCAGGGACTGCTGCCTGGTGGGCGCAAAGGTGGCTCTGAGCCGGTGCCTGGGTCCCTCCCTACAGGACGGGCGCATCCCAGTCCCTAAACTAGCGGGGAGGACCACCCGGCCCCACTGCAGGCCCCGAAATGACCCAACACCACATGGGATTCCAATTACCCTGGAATTTATAGATGGTGGAGATGACCCCAAGGATGTCCATGTTGAAGGTGACCTCGGGGTGCGCCTCGGCCCCGGGCCCCGCTCTCCGCCGCCTTGTTTTTTTCCTGACCCGGAGCAGCAGGCTGCTGGTACTGAAGCGGTTGGCACACACAGGGTGGCAATACGGATCCCTGGGCCGGAAGTACAGCTCAAGCCTCTTGGTGGGGTCGGTGTAGATCTGCGGTAAGGACAAAGGCAAGAGGGACAAGTGGTAAACAGCTGAGCCGTGGGCAGGGGACCCATGAGACCATTCCTCTCTCCAGACGCTGGAGGGCGAGGGCTGGGAGGACCCGAGCTTAAAATTCTCAAGGACTTTTTCCCCCCTTTGGTACTAGGGATTGCGCCCAGAGTTTTCACGCTGAGATATAACACTAGTCTGATTATATTTCTGATTTTGAGACAGGATCCAGCTAAATTGCCTAGAATGGGCTTAAACTTGTGATCCTCCAACCTCAGTCTCCCAGAGTGCTGAGATGATAGGCCTACACCTCGGGCCTGGCTCCCAGTCCTTTTTAATTCGTTATTTTTGAATCAGGGCCATGCTAAGTCACTTAGTTGCCCAGCCCTGGCTTGGACTTATGATCCTCCTGCCTCTCAGCCTTCCAGAGTACTGAGATGACAGTCGGCTCCGTGCCCAGCTCAAGAGTCATTTTAAAAATTCAAATGTCTCAGCGTTTATTTGGTGGAGAAAATGAGAATAAGTAGCTTGCTTCCAAGAGGTTGTAAAGTTAGAGATGACAAGAGCCCATTAAGTAAAAGCCACCACCTGTCACTGCCTTTCCAAGGATGACCCCTAGCAGCACTTCGCCGGTAACACCTGCATCTCTACTCTCTGTTTACCTTCGAGGTACTGAGGCTTACAGGTTAAGGGCACTGCCTGCTCTAAGACTGAATGTGGTAGCCTGCCTCCCGCGTGATACTGCCACATCCAGAGGATGCTACATCGGTCAGGAGTAACCACTCAGTCTTTGTTACCTGTAACTTTGGAAGCCCTCATTCTTTCTCTTTAAAAACCCTAGGACTAATAATACCCACCTTGGTACAAGTCAACGCAAACAGGTGTAAAGCACCTGGCCTATGGTCTAACTTCTGGGAGACACCCTACATATAGTGAGTTCAGGACCAGCCTGGACTACAGTGCGAGACCCTGTCTCAAAAAATAATTAGGAAAAAAAAAAGACCGAAACATGAGCTAGGCATGGTGGCACATGCCCGTAATCCCAGTACTATACTATAGTGGGCTGAGGCAGAAGGATGGCAAATTTGAATTCAACCTGGGAAATTCAGCAAGACTCTGTCTCAAAATTAAATTAAAAGGGCCTGGGGATGTAGCTCAGTGTGAAGGCTGTGTCCACTCCCAGTCCTGCCTCTTGCCTCCCCCCGCCCCAAAACAAACTGTGAATGGCAGGTGCTCTACTGGCATCAGGGCTGCATCGTTACTCTGAGGCTCTACCATGTTCACCAAGGGTGA
>PVKB01006622.1:0-16784 GCA_004027205.1 Ctenodactylus gundi
CTTTTGGAGAATTGTCATATGTCTTCTCAATGTTTGGAGGAAGCTATATTTAGTTCAATATATGCTAGATTGCTGGATCCTGGGACCAACATTTTATCCACTGAAATTTAATTTTAACAATTACTTTTATAATTTCTCATTGTTATCTTATTAAAAAGATAAACTAAGAATACAACAAGAAGAAATTACACCCTTATTACACCCTTAGTTTTACTTCCTTGAAAAATAATATATACACACATATAAATGTATGTATGTCTATGTTTGGATTCTCTCTCTCCGATTATGATTTCTATATTCATGTAAATTGACATCGATTTGTGAATGTTTTAAATTCAAAAGTCTTTTTATTCTAGGAAACTCATAAAAATGCAATATAAGCACTTTTCCTCACTATGAGTCTAGACTTCAAGTAACAGAAGCTTTGAGAATTTCCAGCCTTACATACTGATTAAAGTAAAAAAAAAAAGGCTATGTATTTTAATTTTGATTTATGCTCTCCACAGATAACTTGAAAAGGAAAAACATGTTTAATAAACTTAGATTCAGCAAGCTTGTTACTTAATAAGCTTTGTATGCAGAGATTCTAGTCTCATTTTATCAAATTTTCTCATCTATTTTTAGAAAGTTGAACGTTTTTGATGGAAAGCTATCTATTATCTCAAATTCAACCAAATTTCTTATTTCATAAATAAAAGACTTGTCTTTTTTTTCTCCCAAGATTGAATAAGTAAAGATAAGTTTTGCTTCACTTTGAGTCTTACAACAAATTGGTAGATAAATTATGTATCAACTAAGAGGAATTATTTACAAATATTTAAACTAGCCTGGTATGGTACTGCTTGGTGGGTGACAAGTTTGGAATGATTAGACTTGTCACATTCAAGGCTATATGCAGGTATGACATGCTAAATCACATTAAGACCAGCTACAGTGGGGGGAATTGAATGAGATGTGGAGCTGGACTTTGCTGTTAGGTCTGGGCCGGTTCACGGGCGATAGGCGAGAAAGAAGTGGAGAACAGGTCAGAGGCAGAAGTCGTAGGAATGTGCTTCTCCAGGAATCCTTCCACCTTCTCAGCTGCTAGGCCATTGTTTATCTTTTCACTGCCACGTCCAAAGTGATTTGGGGGTGTATATCAGATGATAGCTACTCCAAAAATCTTTTAAATGAAAAAAAAAATAAAAGAATAATAGGATAGTCTAAAGCTAGAATAAAACCACTCCAGTCTCTGACAAGCCATTGCAAGTTTTTGCACAGCATGGAGACCCTTGGGAGGACTGGCTAACTATGCTGATTGATTGACTGGGGGCCTCTTGTCTGATTAAGGTGTAAACAGGCCTGAACAACTCTGAATCTCCTTTTTCTGTCATAAAAATATTTGCGATTTCTAGTTTCTCCAACACAGTGCTCTTCCTGAAGTCGGCAAAGTTAATTTTGTGAGGTAGGTAGGGTTATTTCAGCACAGCAATGGCTTTCATGTGTTAACGTACCTCACTCACAACCAACCCTATATGCCCCAGGTCTATGGCATAGGTGCCATTAAAGATAACAAATTTAATATTAATCTACCTTATTTCTATTACCATCCATCATTATTGTACTGATCGTATTTCCAGAGATGAAGAGGAACTTTGTCTAACTAGCTTGAAATTGTCAAACCACACAAAGGAAATTCTTCAATTTCTAACCTGAACTTAATATCTTTTATGACAAATGTCCCTGTTTGAATTACATTGCAGAGGTTCCTCCTTCCATAGCTTCATATAGATTTCCATAGACTTGATCTATACTTCACAGGCAAAAATTATCAAATGATCCAAAGTGGGATGTAGGATATATTGCTTACTCACTTTTACACCTTCAGTTAAGTACAGGCAGAGAAACAAGGTGCATTCTAGATAATTTACAGCATGAGTAGTTTAGTAGGACAGACAACTGTTTCCTGCACCTGAAGCTATGTGCTGGCTGAATTCTGTGTGCTAGTGTTTCTTTTGAGGTGCTCAGGCATCAGCGTCATCCTTGCAAAAAATGGAGAAAGTATGAACGGGATGTAAGTTCCTTCCTACAGTCCACCAAGCACCATGGCTAGGGCCTTTTGTGCAACACGTAATCTTATTATTGGAAACATATTGTGATTTATGTGTCGTGATCCTAGATTTTCAGATAAGGAAACTCAAAGAATTTGGTATCTTTCCAAAAGCACTTAGTTGAAATAAGATTTTTTGTTTGTTTACAGATTCCTCAACTGAATTGAGTTAAAGGCAAACCTACTGTCATCACACTGTCCGGCTATTTCTAAATTGTATGCAATTAGTGCAGACTAAGTCAGAGAGGAGCCTCTGAGCCACTGGCTGCCTCCATGAAGGATGTCCTCATCTCCAGAGAACTGCAGTCTAATGCACATTCTTCATTAACGCATTCACCGCTTTCAGGGAAAAAATAATTGGTCTGTGTTATATTTAGAAAGAGGACATATTTATTTTTACGACAATATTTAATTTTGGGGGTTATATTCCTTTGTATCTTCTTCTCTTTTATTTTAGGACCATTCCAGGCTTCTAACCAAGAGCTTTCAGGCTTATAAATTTTGGCTATGCTAATATTGCATGGCCATGGGAACTCAAGCACTGCTTTTGGAAAGCAGTGTGATCGTGCTATAAAAGGCATCGGATCGGTTCTTTACTGCAAGTGGCCTGCAGAGGACTGTTGGCAGTTTTCCTCAGCGAGCCCCTTCACACCCGGCCATGTGAGCTCCTGGTTGGCATTCCATGGGCTAGCAAATGCAACCTCTCTCAAAATCTTTCTTTTTCCCCATGTCTGTGGCTTTGCTATCTCTGGGACACAATGCCCAATACCTACAGCTTCAAGGAAGAGAGGTTTATTTTAGCTTTTACTTTCAGCAAGCAGTCTCAGTCCAGTGTGGTCAGCCAACTCCACGGCACAAAGGCAGTGACAGCAGGGCCTCGGGCTCTGGTGGAGAAGAGCTGTCCACTGCTTGGCCACCCGGAAGCAGAGTAAGGAGGGGCTACACCTCTCTAAGTCACAGTGCCAGTGACCAGATCCTTGTGATCAGACCCCGGCTCCGAACAAAAGAACATTTGGGGACACTGTGGATTTAAACTGTAATACTCAGTATTTACATGATACGACCTTGTTTTTGCAAAAGCAGCTTGGTTCTACAGGGCTGGGTGGAAGAAGTTGGGTGCTGGGCAGGGTGGGTCATAGCGCAGAGTTTTTGCCAGACCAGTGGCTGAGAAGTCAGGAAGGAAGTTGCACTCTTAGAAAGAGGAGAGAGAAGACAGCAGCCTTAGGTTTGGGTCAAATGGGGCTGTGACTCTTCTCTTGGTGTTGGGGTTCACTCTGTCCTTCCTCTTCTGGCCTCTCCGTATCTTCCTTCTGGGCTGCTCCAATTCTCCTGGGTTTCTTATTTGGGAAGTGCTACTCAAACTTTTGGTTGTCTAGAGGGCTTGTTACAATACAGACTACAGAAACTTTCCAGTCAGAGCTTCTAATTCAGTAACTCTGGAGTGTGTGTATGTGGCGGGGAAGACTCACATTTTCAAAGCTTCTCAGGTTACCCAGGGCTTCACTTTGAGAACCACTGGTCTAGAATGTATGCTTTATTATTTGAACATGTTCATACATTTGTTCATTTGCTCATTCATTCATTCATTCAATATTTATCAAGAGATTACTGAACCAAGTACGTTTTGGAGACCCCAGTTTGAGTTGTGTTTAGTGAGTCTTGATTAGTGTAATGTAGTGTGTAGTCTACACATCCTCACATCTCACTAGCCTGTGAGTGCCCAGCTCTTGTTAGCAGGAGTGGCTCAGATTATACCAATTTCCACCCTCTCTTGCACGAGGGGAGACCTCACTACCTGTCCACAGGGCATTTGGTGGGACCTGGGGCTTGTCACTTGCTCGGGTTACCATGCACTAGCCTCATTCCTGAATGTTTTCTGTCTACACAGCTGCTTAAGGACAGCTCACTGCTGCGCCTGCTGCCACCTTCTGTGGGACTCTGAGGCCAACGCGGGTGCTGCCCAGCTGTGCTCCACAGTATCCAATGCCCGGGGGACCTATGGTGGGGAGAATGAGCTGCCACCAGGCCCTGCCTCCCACCTCCTCATCTGGGAGTCAAAGGATGCCTCTGGGGCCCTTGTAACTCACAGACTGACTCCTGGCTCATAGGGCATGGGAGCTGGTGGACTGGCAGGAAATGTGATATTAGCCTAATTTGCCTTCTCTAGTCCAGTTAGATACACTAAACACGTGCATGTGGTTCCACCCCCATGGAGTTGTCAGACTGCCACACATGCTGAATCGCAGTGATTGACATGTGGAGTCCCCAGACTAGTGGCTGAAACTGAATAAAGGAGTGAGACTTCCCTCTGCCTCCTTGCTCAGCACGTCTAAGGTGCTTATTTAAAGCTCTAATGCATTTCTAACATGCTAAATTTAATCTTGCTTGGCCAGAAGGCCTGTCTTTCTTTACATGTGACTCTGAAGCATATTTTTTTTTCACATAAACTACCTTAGGTGAAGGGAGAAGACATGATTTGCAGCCTGTCACTAGTTTCCTGAGAAGAGCCCAAGGCCCCAGGCGGCTTCCTCAGCTCTGCACTCCCCTACAAAGGCATAGAGCTAACGCTGCGTGCCAGCCTCTATCTTAAATGAGAATGACCAGGGGCCAGCATGTCTGTCCTGGTTTCCCTCTGTAAGCGACCTAGTGGAAGGGTGGAGGCAGGAGACTGGGGCCTCTATGCGTGCTTCTAAAATAGAGAGATTGCCTGAGAGTTTTTATAGAAACTCGCGATCTTGTCCCATTTACCTAAGTGTTTTGTTTTGTTTGTTTTTTCTGTACTAGAAATCGAACCCAGGGCCTTTACACTGAGCTACATCTCTCCATCCTTAGCCCATTCTCACTTAGTTCTAAATTGTTCAGGCTGGGCTTAGGCAGGCGATCTTCTTGCCTCAGCCTACCCGAGTGCTGAGATTAGAAACCTGTGCTACCAGGCCCGACTTCTTTTTTTGTTCTAGAAAATGTACATGTACAAATAATACAAAACACCTACTGGTTTCTTCAAATCACTTCTTTCAGTTTTATGGAATTACAAGATATGTTTGGAGAAGTGCACACAGCAGAAACACACAGCCAATGAGCCATCTTTCCCTGAGTAGACCCACTTTTGTGCAGTCCACCACGTGAGGAAACAGCACACAACCATGACCTCCTGTCCTTACTCACGTTGCTTCTCCATCTTTCTTTCCGTCTGAGGGACACAGAAAGGACCCGCATAATCCTAATTGGCCGCACTATTGTGTTATAGTCTGCTCTTTAACCTTGTTCTCCTTGTACGTTGTGGAGGCGTGAGAACTACTAACATCTCTGATATAATGCTAGTCCAATGCTGCGTGTTCCTTCCCTGGTTATATCAGAAGCTATATCATGATGGCAATTTTTCACACCTCATTCATTCATCATGAAATGCAGCTTTATCTCGCTAAAATGAAATCAAAGGTCTCTCAAACCCCAAGCTACTCAGTGACAGAAAATATCTCGGTTTCAACAGAGGCCATGAATAGTGGGTGGCCATAGTTTCCGCATCCCAAAGTGAGGTATGGGTCTGTCATCTGAAGGAAGCGCTTTGCTGCACCGGGAAGCCCAAGGCCGTATAGGAAAGGGGGTGACTGGGCCATCTGTGAGCAGCACATCCAGGGCTGAGAGAGAAGGCCAGCTCTGTGGTGACTTTAAGTGCTGCCCTGGAAAAACACACCGGCACAGTGTGCCATCCAATTCTAAGGAGCGGAGGAGATAGCAGTGGCCAGCCTTAAGGGATGTGGTGGAGGTGCTGTGTGTGAAGTGACCGCAGGTCACTTACTAGAGGGTCCCTTCATACATTCATCATGCCCTGGGAGTGGAGAACTCAATTCCTAGCAACATCAGGGGAACATAGCAAGAACTTCTTTCCTGGTATGACCTCTCTCTCTCTCTCTCTCTCTCTCTCTCTCTCTCTCTCTCTCACCCTTCAATTTTGGACTAGCTATAGCCAGACTCAGTGGAGGGTAGAAAGTCTGTGAAGAATCAAGAAATTAACGCTGTAGTGAAAAAGAAAGAATCCCGGGAATCTCCCCTACACTCTTTGAAGTGTTTATTTATATACTGAAATATGTATTGGGCTGGAACGTAGGGCAGTTCGCTTGTAGGTGAGCATCTTACCGCCGAACTTCTTCCCCAACACCTGGGGAAATGATTTAATTTAACAAGAAAATCAGAAGTTTCGACTGTTCTGTGAACTTATTTTCGTTAAGTTGTGCATGTGTATCTATGCCGGACAATAGCTAGAAAACAACTTAAACAATCCTAAGTATGATTAGCAAAACATGAGCTTTCATCCATGGATGTTCTAAGGAGATGCTGGGTCCTAGAGCAAGTTTGACTTGGGCAACCAGTAGAATGGTGGAAACTGTTTTCTGATTATATCTGTTTACCTGTTGTGTTGGTTGTAATGACATATCGGTTATATGAGCAATGCCATGTGCTGGTTCCCATTTCTACCATGACTACTTAGTTTTGGTACAACAGAGCTGGGGAGAAGGTTCTCTGGAAACTTCGGAAAGACATGTGTGTTGGGAGAAGATAAAACCAAATAGACTGCCGACTATTCCAGATGACCCCTTCATCAACGCTATCTCACTGAAACATCAAAAATAACCCCACCGGATGAGTACACTAAGCAGCTTTCTGTTGTGATGATGAAATATCCATAAGTTAAGGGAGGAAAGATTTCTTTAGACTCATGGTTTCTGAGGATTTGATCCACGGACACTTGGGCCCATCACTGTGGGCTTATGGTGAGGTAGACCATCAACAGGAGGGAGCACGCAGAAGAAGAGAGCATCTCACCTCCTGGTGGCTGAGAAGAGAAAGGAGAAGAGAGGAGAGGGAAATCAGGACAAGAAGTAGGGGACAAGGGACAAATATCTCTGTGGTGGGCCTGTTTCCTCTCACCGGGCCTCACCTTCCCATCACCTCCTAATAGTGTCGATGGTTAGAACCAAGTTTTCTACAGAGGAACATTGGGTAAACTTCATACTCAAACCATAACAATTATTCCTCACAAGGATGGGGAAACAGGCCGGAACAGGTACGATTACTTGCTGCAGGGGACCACACCTAGCAGGGGAAAGAGAGAGCTCAAAGCCAGCCTTTCTCCCTCACCTCCTGTGCTCTGTGTTCATCATTGCCCACTCCGGCATCTGTGAACCCTCATTGAGGCTTAGAGAAAAGATGAGGCATTGCTTTTTTTTTTCTAATAAGGAAACATTTTTGAGGCAGCAGGGGGCCAAATAGTTTTACCAGCTCACAGGAGTCTTACCTGCTTGCTAAATCTTTTTCTGCTAAAAATTTGCTTTAAAAAAGCTGGAAGATGCTTCTGCTTATTATAATTTGCCTCTGCCAAGGCCTTTGTTTGTTTCTTTGTTTGGTGCTGGGGATTGAACCCCTGGCTTCACATATGTTAGACAAGTGCCTGACCTTTGAGCTGCATTCTGTTAAGGCCTTGCCCTTAGTTTTAATTTGTAGAGTCAGATCAGTTATTCCTTTGAATAGATGAAAACTGTTTAAGATAGTTATATAAAAAAGCAGTTCTGCAGCAGCTTCCTTTCAAAAAGATGTTTACTAACTAGAAAATAATTCTGTGTTTATGAAAGTAGGGGTCTTAGAAGTTTTGGAACACAAGGAAAATTGCTTTGATGTCTGAGTTCCCATAAAGCTTAGCCAGAACCGACAGGTACTTCCAGCCACTGTCAACATTGGAATTGCTCTGTCTTTCCGCTGTGTGGCCCAACTTTTAAAGAGGAGGAAAGGTCAGAGTTTAAGAGTGCTAAAATATCAGTTCTGTTATTTTTTTTGGCATTTTACCACATGAAACTTTACTCTCTCCTCTATATATACTCTGATTCCACGCACCTTTTTTTATTTTTGCACTATAAACCATAGTATTTTTAGGATTGCACACTCTATTCTGATCTCCTACTCCTATCATTACAGCCTTCTTTCCTGTTTAGGGAAAGGAAACTCCCTGTCCTCTTTGTGCCTTCTTGCCTTCCACTTCTATTTGCCATGGAAACAAATGGAATTAGCCTAAACGAGACCCCAAGGTCATCAGCTCCTGCCCTTGTGCTAGGACATGCGACTGCCTAGGCCAATCACTATGCTGCTTTAAAAAGCCTCCAATCAGAGAGGCTCCGTGACCACGTTCTGTGCGACTGCACACTGTAATAACACCTTTCCCTGTCTCTGTGCACTCTTATCTCGCTGTTCTATTCTTTTCCGTCATTTGTAGTGACTCTTTCTAGGTGTTTTCTGAACTTTGACAGCTTTTTCCAGAATTGTTGGGTGACGTGTGTTTCTGCAAATGTCGGAGACAGAAAGGTGAGTGGCCAGTCCTGGAGCCCGGCTCCCTTTTCCCCAACTTCATGGCTTGGGCTGGGAAGGGATGGCATTCCTCTTACTGCTAGGTGTTTATTCCACTTTGGCTGTTCTATCAAGCTAAGCAAACAGCCTGGATCCTTACTAACTTCCTAACACTGACATTTCCAAGTCTGTTTGCAAACAGGACACTAGGGGGCTCCCAGGGGTTAAAAATAAATGGAAAGTTGAAAACTACTTCTGTCCCACATTTACCTTTTATTTTTTTTTTCCAGTATTTAAAACTAAAGATTTTTTTTTAACCACTTAGGGGAAAAATAAGCTAGCATATTTGAAACTCCGCAGTGGATAGTTTATAAGTGACCATATTGCTTTGACCTCTGTAGTTTTCAAAGGAGCTTTGAAAGTTGGGCTGAAATGCCTGAAATGTGGAACACTCTTGACCACTGAAATAGGCTCTACGTACGTGCCTCAGCCTTTGGAAGATGTTTGCCTTAGACTCGCGACTCCATTCCTCGCGGAGCCAAGCGTGGGGCCAGCTGTGTAAGTAAGGCTGCTTACGGGTTGCCTCCCCCTTTCAGCAATGTGAAAAAGACTGAACTAGAGATTCATTTATTTTCTTTCAGCTGGCTTTAGTGGAAAGAAGAGGAATAAAAAATAATTGAATTTGTGGTGTGCATGATTGGACAAATGTAGCTGTTTCCAAGCTGCATATATAATATGTGTCTGTATCTATATGTGGTTTCATATTATACTTATATCTAGAGTAAGACAGTGGAACATACTGTGAAGTTAAACCTGAAACATTAGATTAAGAGACTATTTCTGAATTGGAATGTTACTCCGTGGTGTTTCTGTCCAGTTAATGCATGACTCTTACAAAAAAATGCTTTTTAAAAACCACCTATTACCTGTCTTAAGTTATTTCTGAATCTCACAAAAGTTTGGCCAATTTTTTTAAATGCTCTGTTTCAGAATCAAATTAAAAACGTCCAGCTGCAAGTTACAAAATATTCTTGGGCTTTTCCCCCCAGTGGCTTGTTTTCACTGCTTTAAAGACCACGTCCACACCTCTGCCTGTTTCCATTGTTCAAACCCGATGCGTCCGTGTCCACTCTGGGCGGTATTTATGGACGGAAAGGGTGAAGTTTCTCTTCTCTCTGGCAGAGGAGTTGGAACGGTTTACACTGTGACTCAGTTCACTGTTTCCATTCATTCCCAGAAGCAACCCGTTTCTGCCAGCGAGTCTGAGAGGAGTTTAGAAGGTTTGCTGTGCAGGGGAAACAGTTCCAGCCTGTCACCCACCCTTCCCTGCGCCTCTGCCCGCGGAGCTTGGGAGACAGCGAGTGGACGCGGCGGCAGCTGGATCCAGGAAGCCATGCATCATGTCAGCAGGAGCTGCCTGCAGACTTTAAACTCTGCTCAACATGTGGACGCCGCGGAGAAATGACCTGTCCAGACAAGCGGGGGCAGCTCATAAACTGGTTCCTGTGCTCTCTGTGTGTCCCGCGGGCACGAAAGCTCTGGAGCAGCCGGCGCCCCCGGACCCGCAGGGCCCTGTTGCTGGGCACGGCCTGTGCCCTCTACCTGGGCTTCCTGGTCAGCCAGGTGGGCCGGGCGCCCATCCAGCAGGGCCAGGTGGCAGAGAAGGGGCCACGCCACAGCCACATCCCCGCCCAGGAGCCCTTCCCTGAGATCCCCCTGGATGGCACCCTGGCCCCTCCAGAGTCCCAGGACAACGGGACCACCCTGCAGCCCAACGTGGTGTACATCACCCTGCGCTCCAGGCGCAGCAAGCCTGCCAACATCCGAGGCACGGTGAGGCCGAAGCGCAGGAAGAAGCCAGCGGCAGGGTCCGCGGGCCCTGGGCGAGACGGCGCCCTGGCTGGACCACTGCTGGGGCCGCAGGAGGCCGCCTGGGAAGCCCCCGCCGTGGTGGTGCCCGCAGACGCCCTGGCTGGAGAGCTGGCCAAGGCCGGAGATGGCCCCTGGAGGTCGTTGCGGGGTCCCAGGGGAGCGCAGCCTGCCGGGGCCCGGGAGAGCAACATCCGGATCTACAGCGAGAGCGCCCCCGCGTGGCTGAGCAGAGCAGACATCCGCAGCATGCGCCTGCTGGCGGACGCAGAGGTGGCGGGCCTGCAGCCGGGGTCCCCCCACGGTGGGGCGCGCCAGCTGCTGCTGCTCCTGGGGCGCTCCGTGCCCCGCTGCGGGCCCAGCCCCTGCGGGCTGCTCAAGCAGCCCCTGGACATGAGCGAGGTCTTCGCCTTCCACCTGGACAGGATCCTGGGGCTCAACAGGACCCTACCGACCGTGAGCCGGAGGCCCGAGTTCATCCGAGGTAACAGGCCCGCGCTGCCTTCTCGGCAGCTGTGGGGATCTGGGCTCCTTCTCCCTTTTCTCTCACTCTCTTTTTCTAAATGATTTTTCCCCACCCACGTTCCCCATTTGGACAGCAGCTGCGGCCTGTCTTTCCGTAGGTCTGGCACATGTGCCATCCCCAGCCCAAGAGGCAGGAGCCTTCCAGGGGATCGCGGTGCTGATGGGCAAGGGACGCCCACCCGGGTCATCTTTGTTCTCCATGTCCCTTGCCCTGTTTCCCGGTGGCTTATTAAATCTAATTAAAGGCAGTGACAGTTTGCATGACCAGAGAAAGCCAGGGTGGCAGCAAAGCCAGGTGTACCGATGGAGGCTACCGTGGAGGTGGATTTGGCTGGAAGGTTTACAAGGAGGATGTGAGCTACCTTTCTTCAGCAGGTAGACTCTCCTAACAGGCGGAGAGCCACGCCCTGTGTCCTGTGAGGGTCAGCCTCCCCCCAGATTCAACCCTTTTATTTAACAAAGAACAAACAGTGGGCATGTTTTGTAGGTACACCAACAGTCATGTGATTTCTTCAAGCCTCACGACTACGGTCTGTTGAGCCAGAATCCCAAGGTTCTATCTTCTTGGGACACAAACATTTTGGGAGTCCTGAGGTCTGCAGCTGGTTTCTGCAGTTCTGGGTGACAATGCTGCTCCGTGGCCGTGTGCTGCCACCGTACTGGTGTTCTTTGAATACCGAGGCTGGGCCCTTGTTTGAATCCCCAGTACAATGAGTTATTGGCTTCGGTTTGATGACTCCAGATGTGACAGCTGGGGACACAGGCTGGCCCAAGAGGTTAGAAAGGACCTCAAGGAGACTCCTCTTTCCCATAACCATAAAATATAGTACTTTGGTGAGGTTCTGGGTAGCTTGGAATGCAATAGATGAAAGTTCTTAGGAGCAAATGAGAACTAAGCTATGTTTCCATTGGCCTTGGGACTATACTTTAATCTTGGCAAGGAGACTGAATAGGTACCAGTGACATGCTTACTGGGATTTCTTGCTTGTGGTGGTTCTAAATGCTACAGATTTACAGATATGCTATGATGTCTGTCATTCACCATGATTATGCCTATGCCAATTAAAGCGATCATTACTTCTAAGGTTGGTAAAAGTTAATTTTTATTGGGTGTTCACTAAGCACTCTACTTGTTGATTCATACAGTTTATACATGCCTAAACTCCTATAATTCTCACCAACATGCTATGAGGTGGTTTATTACTACCTCATTTAGTAGATAGAGTATGATTATTATTATTAAGTAGATATATTATACAGTAGTATATTATTATTCCCATTCAGTAGATAAGAAAATTGAGCCTTATTTAGGCAAAGCAATGGCTTCAACTCCCATGCCTAGGAAACAGCTCATCTAGATTTTGATTTAGGCCCAGCAAACTTCAGGACATGACGTCTTAACCCATGGACTTACGTGAAAATAAAACTGACCTAACTAAAATGCTCAGGAGTGGAAGAGGATCCTGTGGACTTGGGGATGGGAGGCTGCTTTGGCAAAGCAGATCATGGGTTTCCCTTTGTTGTGCATTTTGTCATTCATTTTCAAGTCTGAAAGTCCTGGAGAAGAGAAGGTGAAATCTTGGATGCATCCAGAAGTAGGGTACTCCACTGCACCCTCCAAGCTTCCTCCTTAAGATGCTCCCAGATCGAAGTAGGAAGAACAAAGAAGTACCTGGGTTGAGTTCACCATCTGTGGAATCTGAAAGTGTTGCATATCTCTCACTGCCTCAATTTCCTCAGCTGTGAGGGGACAATAGAGCCTACCTTGTGAGGCCCCTACTGGTGCATTTGTGGGAAACATGTAGTTTTTGGCATGAAGTCAACCTTCAGTAAGTGCTGGCTAATATTGACTATTACTGTTCCATGGGAGGTACCAAGGTCTAGGGATCAAGTGTAGGGCCTTCACCCTGTGACATGTTCCCAGCCCTTCCCTTTTTCTGTTCTGGTCCTTTCTTTCTGTTTCCCTTCTTTCCTGTGTGTGTGTGTGTGCGCGCGCGTGTGTGTGTGTGTGTGTGTGTGCGTGTATTAGGCATTGAGTCTAGGGCCTTCACACTGAGCTATATCTCCACCCAGCTTTTGGTTTTCAATATTGAGATGGAATCTCACCATATTGCTAAATTGCCCAAGCTGGACTCAGACTTGTAACTCTCCTTCCTCTGCTTCCTAGAATGCTGGGATTACAGGCTTTTGCCATTGGACCTGGCTCCAAGTTCTTGAGTTTCTCACACAAACTTCAAGCTTCAAAGATCATTTCTTTTAAGCCAAAAAAAGTCTATAAATAAACCCTAATCTCCTGACTACTTAATGAAGCTTTTTGTTATCAGGATTCTTCGTACATATTTGATTCTGTGCTCTGAATTTCTAGCATCTTTGAGGCACAAGTTCAATCCGAAGGGAGAGTTTATAATCCAGTATGGTCTGAGCATTCCTCTCTGTGTTTCTACCTAGTGGTGATGGAAAGCGATCAGTCAGGCCCTAGCGGCATGTCTTACATTGACAGATTAAATCCCTGTGGTCATATCTCAAGCAATTCCAGACCTTCCTCTGCTCTCTCCTTTGTGTCTTCTCACATGTCTCTATGTAAAGTCACATATTCAGGCCAGTTTCCTCTGGAGCCTATGAGGTGGTTTACATGCAGCTGGTACCATGCTTCAGGACAGGGCAATTCTGTGCATGAAGGTGGTTAGGACTGACGCAAAGTACAGGAAAGGCTGGGTCCAGTCGTGGTGCTGGCCAAGCATGCTCACCTAGGACCTGCAGAGGCTTTTGTTCTTGTTTTGTTGCCTTTGTTTTTTCTTTATTATTATAATAAAAAATTAGAAAGTTAAAAGCAATTATTATTAGTTACATACATTATCTATATGATGTATTTTATGTGTAGCCCAAAACATTACCACTTCACTCATAAAAACAAGGGCCAAACACCTGGCATGTGTCAGAGTGGATGCATCTGGTATACACCATCTTTGGTCCTCAGTATCTTTCTCTATCTGCCTGTTTCTAGTTTGCTCTTGCTGATTTTCGCAGACTGCATTGTCCTCAAGGGCCCTTTTGTCCTCTTTGCCTAGGCACAGCTTCCCTTGAGCCTCTTTGTCCCCCTGGGGAGGGGGTCTGCTTCACTTACTTTCAGAGCCCTGATTTCTGGCTTATTTTGGGTCATAAATCACTCATCTGATCATCTTTTCCTTCCCACTGGTCCCTAGGTCTATAAGCAGTGGTAGTTCTGGTAGTTTTATTGTGGTTTTGGATCCCAGTGGGTAGCTGGGTCCACAGAATCTACTCAAGATTTTAAGAGAATGCAAGAATGCATAATTTCAGTGACTCTAAACACCAAATCTACAGTTGCCTCCAGCTTCTGATACTTGAGACAAGTAGTACTTTTTTTAAAAATTCTAAATTCAGGCTGGGATTTCTCCTGCAGGATCTCATAAACAATTCATCACAGAGATAATGAAGAATGCCCTGAGCAGCCTTCTCACAAAGCCAATCATAAGGTTGGTAGGGCTTCGGTGTGATCTGTTGGCACTACACTATAGTCTAAGTATATGTTTCTCTGATGCCCTGTCTTAGTCTTGAAGTGCATCTTTTAATATCAGGGACCGTGAGTAGCCAGCAAACCCTAGATATAATCTTCCCTTCTATTCTCTTACTTTTAATTAATGTTTATAAAATAAAGTCATGTCTAATACAAAAGAAGTCAGCTAGTCTACAACGCAGGTTGAATGTAGCTATTTGAGTTGCCTCAGTTAATCTTTCCAAGACTCCTATGTGGTAGACATTTTTAAAAAATCTCAATCTAAAAAAGCAAAGAAGTCCAAGGTTATATAAGAAGTGTGAATTTTTGAGTATATGAATTCAAGTTCTCTCTTTTTCTAATTTCCTAATTTCCAAATCTTTCCCGTTTTTGTCAACCTATGTCTCTCAATGAATTCTTGAAGGAATCGAAAGATATGCCTCCTTTTTCCATCATCACGGCCTACTTGTCTACCTTGTGGTTTAACACCATGATACAGATAACAAAGACACTGCAGCACAGATATGGGCTATGCTCACCACAACAACCTTAATGTGGCTGAGAGTTCTTGCTTATGACTCTGCAAAGGCACTGTTCTAAAAACTCGGCTTTCATTATTTCCTTGCATCCTCTTCCAAATTCCTGGAGGTATGCTCAGGTAGCAGAGAGCCAGGGGATCCTATGGCAGACATTCTGTCATTAGGAAAACTTAGGCTCAGGGCAGTGAAAGCCCTCTCTCATGGTCCCACAGGGGGTTGTAAAAGAGAATCAAATACTGTGACCTAAGTGGTTTGCACATATAAATTGGTTTAAAAAGTACAGGATGGAATGTAAAAATATAAAACATGACATTCAAAAACCATTGGTGAGCTAGGGCCTGGTAGCATGTCAGTCGTCTAACTTTGTGACCCATGGCTGCCTACCTCAGAGGGCAGTGCCATTTAGCATATCACAAGCCTGGGGAGAGTTCAGGACTGAAATTCAAAGTACGGTTTCTACTGAATGCTTTGACACCATCCCAAAGTTGCAAAGTCAGAAGTTGGACTTGGATGTGGTATACAGCCCATCCTCAGGGTTTTTATATTGAGAAAACTGACAAGGGTGAGCTAGCCTTTGCAAACTGCCAGCTCAGGTTAGTGTGGACACGTTCCGGGTTGTGTAATAGTGATCTTAAAGGCAAGAAGATATATTTGAAGTTGGTGGCTTCCCAGAATTGCCGGCTCATTCTCCGAGAGGTGCTACTCCAGAGGTGTCCTAGGAAGCAAGAGCAGCAAGCTCAGTCACGTGGGAGGGCAGGATGGCATGGGGTAGGAAGCGGCAGCTGAGAGCCAGCTGCAGGTTGTACACATCCGTGTCCTGTGTGAAGGTGAGGTCATGAAATTGTCCTGGAGTCAGCTAGCTCATGAGTTCTGTAACTGGAATTTGCGCTCAGTCTGGACAGACATCAGCACTTCCACAGGCTTCTGTTGACCCACATCAAATCATAAATGTAGTTATAGGATATGGACAAAAATGTAGAGAGTTTTAGCATGATGGTTTCTGAATTTCCCCTGTGCCAACATTCATTTTTAATTTCTTTTTTCAATTCAACTATATAACTTTGATAATGTTTTTGCTCATGGAGGGTACTGATTTATTGTTTTGAATACTGCTATAAGGTTTTTTTTTCCCCTCAAAGCTAAAACTATAGTATGTAACTGTCATTTTTTCCTTTTTTTTTCCTTTAGTGATAAGGACTGAACCTAGGACCTTCATACTGTACTACAGCCCCAGAAACCCTTTTTTATTTGTCTTTACTTATTTACTTATTTATTTTTTGAGACACAGTCTCACTAAGTTGTTCAGGCTGGGCTTGAATTTGTGATCCTCCTGTCTCAGCCTTCCAGAGTTCTTGGATTACAGGCAAGTGTCACCATGCCTGAATTTAACAGGCTTTCTTATTTGCCGGAAGCAACCATACATGTATGTGCCAATGCGAGTGAACATATTAGGTTGTTTTCTCCCTGCTTATCATTTTAAGACCCTCAAATAATTATAATCGTTGTCAGACACTAGATGGTATTCATGCACTTAGATAACCACTTAGGACAAAATATTTTAAAGTATTTATTAGGAATAAAGTCAAAGCAAACTACATCCATGTAAAAGTCAAAAGCACAAAAAGACAGAACCCAGTGGTTCCTGTGGCTTTGGCTTAGCAGCTCTGCCAGCTGTGCCTTGTGCGCTGTCCAAGCCGTCACGGGAACGAGTCTCGAGGTTCCCCTTTGGGTAATGCTTAGCCTGTATGCTTTCCCATGCCCAGCGTGAAAGGTGCGTTATATGTGCTTTATTTTCAGGAGGTTGTTAACTGCCAGTGGGCTGTCACACTGAATTAAGGTAGCCTGCTTCCCAGAATTCTGGGGGCAAGCCACTTCTGGAACACTCTACCTGTCCCCCACAACCTCCCATTAA
>PVKB01006622.1:16884-56514 GCA_004027205.1 Ctenodactylus gundi
CCCCCCCCCCCCCCCCCCCCCCCAGCTTGGAAACATCCTAGAGACCTTTGATGTGTGTTATCTGCCAACTTTCTTTAAACATTCATCTGTGCTCATCTGAACATGTTTTCTTTGTGAACTGGAAGATTATTGTGCTCTTTTATCGGGAAAGACCTCAGGCTACTTCTTTAGCAACCCAGTTGTGCTGGTCAACCTAATGCTCCCATTCACAGACCAATAAAATTTACCCAGCATCCCTCCCAGGCTGCCCTGCCACCTGCCTTGTTGTTGGCTCACCACACGCCTTGACAGGCAGACCCAGCACCTGGCGACCTTCTCCGTAGTGTTCCTGGGAATTGTCCCTTGACTCACACATGGCTGAGGGACGAGCGGCCACGGTCACCACAGTGTGAAGAACACATGTGCCCTAACTCAACAAAATCTGTACCCTTCTCTAGGATCGCATTCATCTGTATTTTAGCAAATATTCATTGAGCACTTATGTGTTAGTTTCTCCTCTGGTCATTGGGACTGTGTCAGTGAAACAGTTGGCCCAGAATCCTGCCCCTCAGGGAACTGATGTGATTAATAGTAGGTCCTTCCTGGAGGGAGTCCCCTCTGTCTAAGGTACTGCAGTCTTTGCACTGAGTCATATCCCAGCCTTCCTTAATTTTATTTTTTAACTTTTTGAGTTATATGTAAATTTTAATACACTTATTTCTGAGGTTAGAATTTCATGGAGTCTTTATTTTTCTTCTTCTTTCTGTCTCTTTTTTCTTTCTTTCTCTCATGCATTTATTTATTTGTGGTACTGGGGACTGAACCCAGGACCTTGACACTGATCTAGGTCCTTGGGTCTGTTTTATTTTTCTTCTCCCAAATTATTTTTGTGAGTTTATATTTGTGATATGTAATAATTATATTCATTTTATTTTTTTATTTTAAGACAGGGTCTTTCTAAGTCAAAGTTAAGTGGGTTGGTCTCAGATTTGTGATTTTCCTGCTTCAGCCTCCCAGGTGGCTGGGATTATTGGAGTGTCCTGGAAGGACTCTTACTGTCACTGATTTTAGGATTCACTCAGTCCCAGGACTCCTAAGCTCACGGCTGTGATCTCCCTCCATGAGACCTGACAGCTGCAGCTCTGGGTGGGTCGGACCACACAGGGGCAGTAGGCACTAGCCGGCCCTTCCTACCTCGATTACAATTTTGATCTGGTTCAATTGTAATCAGTTGATTTCACTGGCATCCACTTCTATGTGTGGGACTCTAAGTACTGGAAAAAACAATGCATCTTCCATTGAGATGCCTTTGTGGGGAAGGGTGTGCAAAGGCAGGGTAGACCTCCTGAGTTTGAATCCTGATTTTGTGTCTTGCTTCTGTGTGATGTGGGATAAGTCACTTAATCTCTCTGTATCTTAATTTTCATTATGATAATGGGGATGGTGATGACGAACAGATTGATGATGGCAGAAGCACTGGCCTTAAACGTCTCACGCAGACTCAGCTGATATGTACGAATATGTACGACAGTGCCGAACTCGAACACGTTACCTTTCATTTTCACCCAGCTGCTCGGTGGACTCAGCCCTTCCTGGCTTTGGTTTTCTATTTCGCTTGTGTTTTGGCCGTGCTTGGTGACCCTGGGGACAAAGCCCAGGGCCTGCACGCTGAGACGCAGGTCCAGCTCCCTTACAAATTTTTAATTTTGACACAGGGTTTTAGTCACTAAGTTGACAGGGCTCAGCCTAAATTTATAATCCTCCCGACTCAGCCTCCCAGAGTAGATTCTCTTAATTTGCTTATCCAGATGCTTACCTGAACTAACTAAGTGGTGCCTAAAATTTTTATTTAAAGGAAGTCCTTGAGATCAATAGTGGATCGACACTATATTTCATTTGTGGGGCATTATCCTGGCTTTACAACAGTTCTGTCCTCAGTGGGAGCAGGCTCAGGAAACCCACGTCGGGGGACTGCCGGCAGGGAAGGCGCTGGGGCTGGGTGGACATGAGCCCGAGGACTCGGTGCCCATGTGGCGGCAGCGGGCCAACGGCCACCTACCCTCCTTTGGAAGAATGCAGCCGGCCTGACCTTGTCTGGCCACCTGCCTTATCTACGGCCTTGTCCTCTGCTTCCTGAGTGTGGCTCTGCTGTCTTAACTGTTCTGCTTCTGGTGACAGCGACGTGGGGCTGGAGGGCGAGAGGCAGGGCTGTTTCTCCTACCCTGCTTGGGTTGTGCTTCTGCCTCACAGAATTTGGGCTCTCTGAGCACAGCCCAGACACAAGGCCGTAGGCAGCTGCCGCATTTGCCTGTATTTCTCTCTCAGGTACACGGGGGACATTGGAATCGCAGGCTCTCGTGATGTCACGACGAAGACCTCCGGTTCTGGGTCCACTGGACGTGTCTGAGAACCTGAGCACCCTACAGGGACACTGGGGTTTTGGGAAAACCCGTGCGTTCTTGCGGCCGGCAGCATGAGTGTGGCCTCGGTCCATCTGGCACCGTGCCCGCCACACGCGAAGGGTCCTATGACCACGTAGACGGCCTGGCGCGGGGTGGGACGGTGGGGAGAGCAGTAGGGGCAGCCCGGCCAGGCATAGGGTGCTGGGGAAGAACGCATGGTTCTGCCGGAAGCCGGAGTCCAGGCTTGGGGGGCTGAGGACGCGTCCATGGTAGCTGGAGCGCGCGTTCCCGCGGCGGAAGGAGCAGGGCCTCGCGTGGCGGGGCGGGCACTCACTGAAGAGTCAGGGGGCGGGGGAGAGCTGTGCCCAGTGAGGAGCTTGCTCCGGCCGCGATTCCTGGCTCCTCCGAGAACGTTAAACACCAAACGGGCCGGGACAGGCTCACTGTCATGGAGCTGAGACTTCATCTGCCTAGCGTGATTGCTTGCGGCACCTGGCACAGTCACCACATCATTGAATTCAAACTTGATTCCGGCTTTGTTTTTTAATCAAACACCGCGGCAGGAAGAGCCTGGAGTTTGCATTTCTCTAGTGGAAGTCCCTGCTTAGCGGAGGTCCAGGGCAGGCGTGGGAGGATGCTTCGGTGAGGCAGAGCTGATAAGCGGCACCTGGTGGAGAAAGTCTCAGGCTCCCCGCCCCCGCCGCGGCCTCACACCCAGCTAACTCTCAAGAGCCCCGCGGGTGCCTTGGACTCACCCTAACCTTGAGAAGGTGAGCTCTGGATTGAAAAACAGCTCTAGAAGTTAATAAATGCATTCACCTTTTGCCTGAAGAAATATATTCCAAATCGTCTGGAAATCCATTACTTTTTAGATGACTATTGAATTGTATTTCAGTTGATAATAATTGTACGTATCAGGGAAGTACAATGTGAGATTTGATACATATTTATGTGGCATGATTCACTCAGACTAGTTGAATCGAAAGCTTGACACTCAGCTTTTTTTGTGGTGAAAACATTTAGAATCTCTTTTAGGAGTTTCCGTTACTGCAGTCCCCATGCTGTGGCTGTGCAGACAGGCCCTGAGGCTCCCTCCTCCCTCTCTGCTTTCCCTGTTTGTCCCCTCTCTCAGCTTCTGGGAACTGCCACTCTGCGCTCTATCCCTAGGAATTCGACCTTCTTAGATCCACTACGTGAATGAAATCACGTATTTGTCTTTCTGCGCCTGGCTTACTTCATTCAGCCTGTGGCCTCCGGTTTTATCCATGTTTTCCCCAGTGACAAGAATTTTCCTTTTGAATAGCTGTATAGTATTTACATACATACTATGGGCATGTGGATAATTTTCTTTATTCATTCCTTTGATGTCATCTAACTTGGACTCTTAGCAGTATGACTAATGTGACACTGAACAGGGGAATGTAGCTGACTTTTTATCATTCCGACATCAATTCCTTTGTGTATTTCCCTAGTAATTGGGTTGCCTGATTAGGTATGCCATTTTTAATATTTTAAGGTGTTCCATACAGTTTTCCACAATAGTTACCCTAGTTTACATTGGCATCCATAACCCAAGAATTCTCCTCCATAACCTTGTCAACACTTACTTTCATTTTTTCTTGGTAACAGCCATTTGACAGATATGAGGTATTAGCATGGTTTTGATTTGCACAGAAACCTGTTTCTAAGACAAGATCTTGTATCTAGGACTTGGTTGGGTCTTTAGAATATATACATGTAGAATTCATAACCACTCTTTGTCCATTTAAAAAGAAATCATTGGCAGGTTGGAAGAGCAGCATGGTGGTTAGAGAACTTGCCCAGCAAGTTCAAGGACTTGAGTTTGATCCTCCAGTATCACATACACGAGACATGGTGGTTCCCACCTGTAATCCCAGCACTCAGGAGGCGGAGACAGGACCATGTCATGAATTCAAGGCCAGTCTGGGCTATCTAGAGAGTTCAGGACCAGCCTGAACTACAGAGTAAGACCCTGTCTCAAAAAAATATCGCTGTGTTGGTGTTTGCTGGGGCCCTCCCACAGGCCTTCCAGATGATTTGCAGGGCGTTCCTTCCCCCTCTAGGCCCTCAGTGCCCTGTTCTGAGCAGCCGGAGACTTGCCTCAGGTCCTGCAGCGGCGGTGATGGAGGCGGGAACGCAGTCAGCTCCCTTTCAGCAGAGGCGCTTTTCCTTGTGAAGCGTGCGTCTGCCACAGCCCTGGGCACACTCCCTGGACTTCTGGATCTTGTGGTTCCCTTTGGGTTTTGGTTCCCCCAAGGCACCCACTTAGGGCAAGCATGCCATGTGCACTTGTCTGTCCTCAGCTCCCTCTGGCTCAGGTCCTGCCGAGACTGTGACCTCTATTCAGCACCTGTCACTCCGAATTCTTCACGTCCCACACTTTGGAAGCAGACAGGTCCCGACTGTGAGGGGCAACACTTGCTTTTTGTTATTGTTGTTTAATGACTAAGTGCATTAACAGCACCTCACGTCCTGAGCACACGTAAGATTCAAGCTCGCTCCTCCCTCAGGGCTGTCACAATCCTGCCTTCCCACCCTGTCCCCTCTCATCCTTGCTAACTTGCTCCAATGAGAGAACAACTCCACGCCAAGTTATCACCTCAGCTTTTTACCTTCCACATAACACTTTTAATTGCCTCAATCTCATTGTGATAAGCACTGGAGCTTAGAGCTGATGGCTCTTGAATGGATGCTGGATTACTAACACCTGAACACCTGGTCCAGCACCACTTGAGTTGTGTCAGTGTCAGAACCTACCTGTCCACAGGTGACCTGCAGAGTGAAGAATTTCCATCAGCTGCTGGCAGGTGTGACAGAGACCCACAGAAGCTGTTTCCTGCCACAGAGATACTCCATGACTTTTGGCAGGCCTTTGTTTTCTCTAATGGGCTTTGTAGAGTTGCTCTTAGACGGACATTCACTTCTTTTTTGTCTTGCTTGGCCTGTATGAAGGGGAGAACTTTTTAGTTTTTCTGAGACAGAGTGTCCCTCTGTAGTCCAGGCTAGTCCTGAACTCACTGTATAGCCCAGGCTGGCCTCGAACTCAAAGAAATCCTCTTGCCTCAGCTTTTGGAGAATGGGGATTACAGGCCTATATTGCCACAGCTGGCTAATTTTTACGTGGTGCTGGGGAACCTAATTCAGGGCCTGAAGCATGCTAGGTGAGTGCCCTAACCACTGAGCTATGCCTGGCCCTTGGGCCCTTGGGAGGGCTTTTGATTTTAGAGCTTAAGATCCTGTTACCCACTTCTGCTCAATGACAAGTGCAGACAGGCACTCCTGCATCCTCCCAACCGGCTTAGCATTCACCTGCAGTTCCACAAAACCAATGAGTCCCTGCGGTGCTCACAGCGAGGGGCGCTTCACACATCTAAGCCAAGGAGGTGGGGCTATGCTCCCTTCCTACTTGACCTTCATGTTCACCTTCTCAGAAGAATATCTTCTTTGTGCTTTTGAATTTAAAAATGACCTGGGAACGCATCAAAATTCAGGAGAAATATTCAGATAGCAGGAAAAAAGAAGTTTTACTGGCAAGCCTCATTTTTAAAGACAGCCACATAACCTTTAATTCACACCAACACCCACATATCCTTTAAAACCCGCTTTCCCAGCATGCTGACAGTTAGAATTTTGTCTCTTGCTGTGGAACTTCCTCCTGAGAGCCCCGCAGCGCATTGTCATGACAGACCGAAGGCAGGAGATGATGCATCTCACCTGGTCGCACTTCGGGGGAGTCCAGTCCCTTTAGCCAGGTTCCTGTTTTCACAGCCTATTTTTTGTCATCCGTTTAGATCTATCAACCTTCATTTGATTCTTTTAACAGCCATACTTCAGAGAGAGTGGAATTCTCCTGACGGAAGTGCTCACTGTGCTGAGCTCACTAGCCATACTGATTACTATCGGTACATCAAGGCCCACCCACACGTAGACTCAGGAGAAGGCTGGGGGCAGTGCGAGTGGGTGTGGTGGTGCTTGTCTGTAATCCCAGCACTCTGGGAGGCTGAGGCAAGAGGATTGCCAAGCTTGAGTCTGATGTGGGCAATTTAGCAACTTAATGAGAGAGACCCTGTCTCAAAACAAAAATCAAACAACAATTATAGCAATAAAAGGCCCAAGATGTAGCTCAGTGTAAAAGCCCAGGGTTTAGTCTCCACTACTGGAAAAAAATATTGTGGGTGCTCAGAGTGGGTGCTCACCCTGCCTTCTCCATGTTCCCTAGAAATCCTCTTTCAGAATGAGAGGCACAGATTTCTACCAGGGTGAGAACAAAGTGTCTTTATGATGTGGTAGTGACTCTAGCGTGTCTTGTTGTGTCCAGCATGTCTTGCATGTGGATGGCTCTGGAGAAAAACAGAGGATGTTAACTAAACAACAGTTACTCCCATCCGCTGAGCATTACCTTTGACTATTTGAGGAAAGTTTTTAAATAGTTACCATGTGTCATTCAGGGAATGTCCTGAGAGCTGTGCATGTGGCCCAGTGGGGAGCACTTGCCTCCTGTGTATGAGGGCCTGGGTTCTGTCTCCAGCACTGGGACAGAGGAGAGAGACAGAGAGGTTCGGTGACATGGAGTCTAGAGAAGTGATAAGAGAGTACAACCTCTGGGCCAAAGGCAGCGTAACTCCCATTTTTATCTTATGATTATAATTTCCAGTGGTTAAAAAAAATCAAAGGAAAGACATTATTACTGTGACACTTGAAAGTCATAGAAAATTCCAATTTCCATGATGATAATAATCCCTGGAATAGCCACACCACTGTTTCCTATGAGGTCAATGAGTTGTTCTGTGCTGCCGTGACATGGAGCTGAGTGGGTGCACAGCTGACTGGGGGGACACGAGGGCTCTCAAGGCCTAAAGCGTCTCCTTCTGCCCTTTACAGGCTGCTAGGTGATTGTGCCACAATGGCAGTGGTGCTACTTCAAACGATTATAAGAGAAGTGTTTATGATACAATATGTAGTGAAGCAATTACAACACAGTGTGCATACTACATGACTTCCTGTGGTTTTATTTTCTTTACATAATCTTTGCTTCTCTTTTCCTGATAGAAATGTAAACTCCATAAAAGCAAAAATACCTGACTTTTATTTATGCATTTAGCTTCAGGCTCTAGAATAGGGACTGGCACATAGTAGAAGCTCAATACACAGTAGAGATCTGTTGGAGTCTGATGAATTATGCATCACATAGTATCCAAATGTAGGGACAGTCACTTCTGGAGTTTGCCATTCAGTTAGATGGCAGGTTGAGACGGTTTTTAATTTTTTTTTCTCTTAACTGATACATAGAGACAAAAAGATCGTACATGCTAATGGGGTCACTACCATGACCTATTTGAGTCACATATAAATTGTGTCATGTATAAATCATGCTATTAATCACACCTCTGCCATTACACAATGGGGTGACTACAGAAATAATTACATACCAGGTGCTTCAAAAAGATACAAGAAAGGATATGTAATATTTCACAAGAAAAAAATGATAAAAAATGGATGAGATGATTTTAAACGCATGGCGTAATTGAATCCTAACCTAACAGAATCACTTGGAAGAAGTGCAGTATTGCTTCCATTTTACAAAGAGAAAGGCAAAGTTTAGAGAGGTTCTTCACCTTGTCTGATCTTACAAAGCTGACAAGCAGTCTAACCAGAAGTGGAAAGATCTGCTGGGTCTTGGAATCTGATCTCTAACTGTAAGCTATGCTCTTTTCTTACATCTTAAATTCTATTTGCATACCAAGGTGAGGAGAACTTGAGAGCATCGCAGAGCTGAATACACACGCAGCAGAAGTGAGTCTTGATGGGCCTGGTAGTGCTGCATGTATATTTTTATGTTTTCCCACGTTTCCTGATAGGAATTTATTTAATTTTAATTACGTAAAAAGTTTCTGAAGGGAGAGACAGCCCTGAAAACTTCAATCACACATAGAGTTCCTTCAATCCTCAAAGGGTCTTGTGTGAATTACCGAGGAAATTGTGTTGTACCGTCTGACTGGAACATTGATCTGTGTAGTTCTTATAGTCTGGATCTGGATCTGGACTGTCCCCCAGCACCTCCCCAGAGGTGACTTGGTTCCAGGGGCTAATCCACTGACGTCCTGTGCTGCTAAGAGGTGGGGTGTGGCGAGAGGGGAGTGTCCTGGGTGTGACCTGGTGGGATGGAGCACCCTCACCAGCTCTGCTCTCGGCTCTCTCGGCTTCTTGTCTTGCAATGCCACGAACAGGCTCTCTTTCCCTTTTGCCATAACCAGCCACTCGTGAATGGACTGAGACTTCCTGAAACTGAGCTGAAAAGTCCTTTCCTCTCTTAACTTGTGGGTATTGGGTATTGATTCTCACCAGTGAGAAAGTTACGTTAACTGATAGTTCACTACTAGGTTTCCACTCTTTTTGCTTCCAGAGAATGCAGATTGATCTTTGTGTACAACTTTGGCCCAGAGCAGTGACAGGGAGAATCCACCCATGGTTGTCTTCAGTTGTGGGAGGTACTTGCATTTCTGAAGTTGAACTGTGTTTCTGTTCATGCTTGGCTATACTTCCTAGGGCTTGTCTTCCATCACATGATCATCTGGTTTTACCTGGAACTTGTTCTCTCTCTCTCTTTCTTTAACTTGGTACTGTATTTGGGGTTATAGATATTCAATATGGTGGTTTTCTTGAGAAAGGGTCTTCCTGTGTAGCCGGGACTAGTCCTGGGCTACATAGCACAAGTTGACTTTCAGCTCAAGGCAACCCTCCTGCCTCAGCCTCCCAAGTGCTGCGGTTACACTTGTATGCGACCACATCCAGCTAATTTTTATGTGGTGTTAGGGAATTGAACCCAGGACTTTGCATATGCAGGCAACTGCTTTAATTACTTAGCTTTGCCCCTGCCCTTAATATGCTCTTACACCTGAGAAAATACTCAGGCCTCAGTGGCCCCTTATCACTTAGAAAGGTAAAAAGAACCAAAAAGAGAATGACAAGGTCACAAATGACGATCTCTAGTGTTGGCTCGTGTCTCTGTCTTCTTCTCTTAACTGCGTCAGTGACTGTGGCATATTCTGACAATCCAAGCCAGCACTGTCCGTGTGCCCTGGCCAACTTGCAGAGTGCAAGTGAGAACAATGTTTCCTTTGAGCAAAACTGGAATGCAGGTGATTAAAAAGCCAAGAGAAAGCTATTAAAACTAGTAAGGTTGAGGGTAACACCAAATTCAGGAATGGCTGGAGCAGATGACTGGTTCCTGTAGGCAGGAGCCCCACGAGAGGGTGAGCCGGTGAGGTGGCAAAATGCATGCTTTCAGCAAACTGGAGAAAGTTAAAGATGGAGAACATTTGAGGCTACTTAAAAGGGCTTTTCAAAATTCCTGAGACGTGTCTAGGCATTCCAGCCATGATTTCAGAGCTCTTTATAGTTCAGACTGTGAAAAATGCATTGAGTGTGCCCTTCTAGGTTTCTCCAGAGCATTGGATTGACTTGCAGTGGTAAGCAAAGCAGCTCGCTCCCTCTCTTGGGGCTCTACTTGGCAGAAGTGGGGCGCAGGACTGACGTAGCACCTGCCTTTCTCGTGTAGGATGCTGGCCTGGGTCTCATCATTTTTTCACACAGTTTAACAACAAAGGAAGTTGCGTTTCTGAGCTACCAAGCATGAGCTAAACAAAACTAACCTGAGTGACAATCAAGCATGGGGGCTCAGCTGGAGAGATGAGAGCTGGCCAACTAGGCCTTGGGAGGTTCTGTGGAAATGGAGGGTCCGTCACCCAGGGTGCTTGGTGCTTGCAGTTTCTCTCCAAAGGGAAAACAAACACACAAAATTCCTGTTGCTTCCTGGTTCTCCTTTGGAGCTTAAAGTGATTGGTGTGAGCCGTACAGTTTCACTTAGAAATTTGTGACTTCCAAAACTCCTTTTCCTCCCTGACTTCCTAACACGGCCTCTGGAAGACAGGCAGTTGTGATTATAAACAGAGCGCAGCTCTGCCAAGACATTGAACAGACAATTAGAAATGTCTGGATTCTTTTCTTTCTTGTGGTGGCTGCTTTTAGATGCGGAATGAAACCACATTAGCCAGAGGATGTTGCTTTTGGTAGGTAGTCACCTATCCCTGCCATGTCTGTAAACTATCTCGTTTAAAAAATTTTTATTTAGTGTCTAACAATAACCTTCCACTTTGTAAGACTTATAACAGGAAGCAACATTCAGGCACAAAAATACTAAAACTTCAATGAGAAGTGGTCTGATCTGTCTTTTGCATTGTCTAGGTGGGGGCATGGTGGTAACCAGGGCCTATCATCCCAGCAGTCTGGGAGGCTGAGGCAGGACGATCACAAGTCCCAGCCAGCCTGGGCAATTTAGCGACTTAGTGAGAGTCCATCTTGAAGTACAAATAGAGATACGGGATGGGAATGTTAATTAAAGAAAAAAATGAGTCGTCTGCCTGTGGGAGTGCATCTGGTAGCAGCTTGGCTTGCTCAAAGTGAGTTTCTTCTGATTCCGCAGATGGCCGCCCTTGTCCCATCATTCTGTGGGACCCATCCTTAGCTCCAGCAAGTAATGATACCCATTCTTCAGTTAAGCTCACCTGGGGAACTTACCAGCACCTGCTGAGACAGAAATGCTGGCTCAACGGCCGGACACCCAAACCCGAGTGGGGCTGCTTGGAAGTCCATCACCATGAATGGTCCAAGATGGCACTCTTCGATTTCTTGTTACAGGTATGTTTATCAAATCTAGGAGGTTATCTAAGACAGACAAAGAATTGTGTAAGCCTGACTTTAAGGGATTTTCAGCACCGGGAGTTTTTATGGAGTCAGAGTTCCAGAGTTCACATTCTACGGAGCTCTGTTTGGCAAGCGTAGTGTGCATATATGAAAACCTTAAATTCTTTTGAGAAGTAATCATAAATATTCTTCAGTCTTTTTATTAGTTTCAGCGGAGGTAATTTACTGCTCATCCTGCAATAGTGTAACTCATTGTAGCTGCATTTTATGGAGCCAGAGGGGAAGCAGGGAGCATCTAACCTCTCAGAGGGTGAATAAACTGAGGTTTGGTGAGATGAAGTGTCTTCTCCACATCCTCACAATTCCTACTCGCTGGAGCTGGGTTCCCTGGGAACTGCTCATGGTCAAAGTTTGTCCTCGTTCCAACACTGTCCACTAAAATCACTTGCCTATATAGCCTATAGTTCCTAGTCTTTGTTTCCTTTTTTTTTCTCACAAAACTTTCATTAAGGTTTGACATTGGAGGCTAGTATTGGCCATGTGTGTAGTTGAGTGACTATTGACACACTGTATATTTCTTAGTCCATCAGCTGAAGAGCTCAAGATTCTCTCCTCCCCTTAATTCTTACACTGCTTTTCCCTTTCCGTATTTTAGACAAACTTGTTTGTGTTAGTATCTTCTGTAAATTTAGAACTTTTAGGATGTTGGCACAACACGGTACTTGGGCTAGTTCTTGTCTGTGTGTGTGTGAGACTAGAAGAAAAAAGAACTAGAGAGGCTCAAACACATAAGGACTAAAGTAGTTTTTGCACACAGTATCAGCCTAAGAGTGGGGACTTGGTGACAGAGAGAACGTTCTCTGGTGTCACGGGTGTTGAATTCCTGGGGTGAGCTGAACTGGAGAGGGGCTGTGTGGTGGCGGTATGGGGCTGTCGGCCGTCAACTGTCTCTTTCAAAAGTGTTAGAGTTCAGCCATGAGGCAGAAGCCCAGGCATCATTTCATTTTGTTCAATTAACGTTTGAGCTCAGTGAGGCAGGCATCGTCTCTTCATTTTACATGGAGGGAACCCGAGGCACAGAGAGCTTATCATCAAGACTTATGAAGAGCCTGGGATTTTTGCTTTACTTGCAAGCTAGCAAGTTAGTCTGCCACAGAATGACAGATGCTAGCAAACGACGACAACAACAAAAAGCTCCCTGGTCAGAGAGCCCTAGAGGCTCTGCGAGTGGCGCATTGTGTGCCACATTCTCTCTTTCTGTCCTGTCCCTCTGGGGTGAGGTGGGTGGCCCTGGAGAAGAGCTCATATGAAAAACACGATAACAATAAAGTGGAGAGTGAAGGAAGAGTCCCTGGGTTGAGAGAGTAAATGAGTGCACACAGGTTATAAGTCGGGGGAGTGGTCAGCATCGCTGTTGAAGTTCCCCATCAGTGGAGGGATGGGGAAGACACAGCTAGGAACCTGGCAGTGGAGACTATCAGAAAGAAATGGCCTTCTGGTGTCAGCTGGTGTACATAAGAACTAACCTATAATGAATAGAAGCGTGAATCTTTGTTGAAATGCTCTATGGCAAGTGTTTTAATTTTGGACCCCAAACTATTACTGTTTCTATTTTAGAGATAAGGAAACTGAGGCAAAGAGAAATTTAACTACTTGGCTGGGGTCACACAGGTAATAGGCAAACGTGCCTGGCGTCAAGCCAGGGAGTTCCAGTGGAGCGGTCAAACTCCAGCAATGCTGCCTTCTACTGACGTTTGTTACACGGGAAATAATAGCATCATTACCCAGTTTTCCACGTCAGAAGTTGAGAATTGTCTTCGTGCTTCTACGGTGACCTTACATCTGTACAGTGATCCAAATCTTGCTGTCTCTTAATCCCACCCCCTCTGGTATAGCCTGAGCTCCTGAGAGTAGTCTCCGTCCTTTCTTACCTGGGAGTTTCCTTCGAATCCAATCCTCCATAACGTAGGAGCCGAGATCACCTGCGGCTTGAGGAACTGGGCATTGGCGAGGACGGGAACCGCGGGAGGCTGGTGTCTGTGGCGTGCTCTGTTGCTTCCGTTGCCTGGGAGGAAAGTTTTCTTCCTTCTTGACAATCCACGAGGGTTTGGTGTCTGTAAAGATTTATCAGAACTTGCCTAGATTACACCTCCAAGGTTGGAGATCTTAATTTTATCTCTGTCTAAAGTTCTTAATCTGAAAGGCAGACGTATCGGGTTGTTAGTAGTTCATTTGGTTAGTATTTACAAAAATACATGACATATACAAAGATGGCATCTGCAGGTAGAGATGTATATTTTCTGTTTATTCAACATTTATTTACCACAGCATAAGAACAAGAGACCGATAACCTCTAGATGTTGCAGTTTTCCACTTTTATGAGGAAGGTAGAAAAGTGCCCATTTTCCCAATTTTTGCCAACTGTGGGAAGTAGTAAGAAAATTATTGATTGCATTGGTCTTACTGGAAAACGATGAAATTTTGTTTATTTTTTCATTATGTGTGTGATTGAGCATATCATATTTTCAACTATTTGTGAATTGCTTGTAGAAATCATTGCCATTTTTCCATTCTTCTTCTTATTTATTATTATTATGATTTTGAGGCAGTGTCTTGCTATACAGTCCAGGCTGGTCCTGAACTCACTATGGAGCCCAGGCTGACCTCAAATTTATGGCAGTCCTCCTGTCTCAGCCTCTCAAGTATTGAGACTACAGGCCCGCGCCGCCACGGCCAGCTTATGTGGTTCTGGGGAATTAAACCCAGGGCCTTGAGCTCGCTGGGCAAGCTCTTTAACTTCTGAGCAGTTCCTCCAGCCCCTCTTTTATTATATTTTATAAAACCTTTTTAGTTGATGAATGAAACAACTTTATATACTATAGCCTTTAGCAATTCATGTGTATGTGCTAGTCAACTTTGACACTGTGAGAAATAGTGAGATAATAAACTTATGGAGGAAAAATTTTTCTTTTGGCTCATACTTCTAAAGGTTTTATCGAAGATGTTTGGTCCCGTTTCGTTGGGACCAATGAGGCACGGCACAAGTGCACAGTGGAGCAAACTGGTCACCTTGCAGCTAGGAAGCGAAAGGGAGAAATAGGAAGAGACCAGGATCCTACGGTCTCCTGTGACCTGAGGACCCCTTCCATGGAACCTCACCTCCTAAAGATCCCAGCACTTCCTGAAGGACCAAGCCTTCAGCACAGGAGTCTTTGGGGTCATTCCAGATGCAAATTATAGCAAATACTGAAATAATTTTTCTTACTTTGTGTTTTTTCTTCTGACTCTGCTTATTGTGGATTTTACTCCAGAGAAATTTTCTAGTTTTACATAAGATCATATCATGATTGGTCCTCTGGCTTTCTGTATTTAGCATTAAAAAATGTTTATAGAAAGATGTTAACTGAAAAAGCATATCATAGAAATAAATGAGTCAACAAACAGGTTATTTTTCACAAACAGTTTTTATCAATCACACTAAAGATTTATTTTAAAATCAGAAGCATTTCTGACTGACATGTTATCCAGGAGTGTATTACGTAGGTCTGGCGAATGATCTTAGGCAAGTTATGTCTGAAACACACTAGAATCATCTGCTATATTGATGCTCAGGCAAGGGCCAGGGATACAGAACACAGTTGTTAATTTTCTGCATACAACGTTCTTTTTGTTTCACCCAATTAACAAGTCTACATTCTCAAAGGCGATGCCATTTTACTGGCTCTGGAAGATGTGAAAGAGGCACAAGTCATCTTTTATTCTTGAAACGTGGGGGTATAAACGGCACAGGCTGAAATTCACCATAATTAGGATGAAAGAGGAGCATTCTAGACAATACTTGAGTTTCTAACACGGTCAAACGATTACATAAAATAACAGGAAAAAGTTTGAAATGTAGAAACCACCGTGCCTTCTGACCTAGGAGACATTTATAGTCTGATGGTTGGCAACAGAGACTCTGCAGCCAGGCTATAAAATGTGAATCCTGGATCTGTTGCCAATGACATCTTAACCTTGAGAAGTTGCTTAAACGTCTCTCTGCACCAAGTTCGCCTTTCTGTTTCCTATCATGTCTTTTTTATTTTGCTTTTCAAGTTTTCATGTTTTGAGCTTTCTGAACCTTGTAGGGGTGGGAAGGGGACCTGGAATACGAGGAGACAGAAGGGTGGCGAGGGGACAGGAAAGAGAAATTATTGCCGTTTGACATGTACATGTACCAGTTACTCAAGATGATTATAATTACTACATATTGTGAACATACTAACAAACATAGGAATTGTGGGAACCCCCCACTCTCCCACTGCCTTGATGTTTTCATTTGTAAACTAGGACAGTTGCAGTGCACATATGGAGGGCCAGTGGTGACATATATTTTTACACACAAGCACTCACAATGATGCCTGGCACACAAGGTTGTCAGTAAGTATTACTTACTCATTAAGCAACTTGATCATTCAGAATTGGAGCAGATGTGAGTAAAAATTAAATAACCTATTGTATTCGTATTTCTTTCATCAAATTGCAAGCCATTCCCATCTGATTTGATTTCTTTGCAGCCTTATTGACTTACTGTAGGTCTTTGGCTATGAAGGTTTACTTTTGACTGGTCTGTCTTCTCCAATAAGCCATGAGCTTCACAAGGGCAGGTCCCTGTCTTACTCAAAGCCACAGCCTTTATGATAGCAGCAGAATGTTGGGAACTGCCACGGGTATGCAGGCCATTGCTTTTTGATCAAAGAAAATTACCTAGTTATATTAAAATGTGAAATCCAAAGTGTTGAATTAAAATCATCAAAAGAGAAAGAAATAAAAGTGTCCTTGTAGTACAGAAATAACTCAAGAAAGAAATTGGAAGTTTAGAAAGTGAAAGTTTCAAACAAATAGAAAATATTTACTATTGCTTATTATCTGATGGAGTCCTTTATGCATTTAAATTTTCTAGAGATAACTATTTAAAGAGAAATTAATGGACATTCACATGGAGAAGAACAGCAAAGCCATGGGCCCTGCTTCTGTCATTAACAACAATGACAACAAATACCCATTGGAATATTCTTTTCCTCTTGATTTTAACACTCTTTTCTGGCCTCTTACCTGTTTTACACATTGAGCAGGTTTAACTGCTGGTGAGCAAAAGTTGAGTGAGACTGTGTGCCCTCAGGAGTTGCACAATCTAGTGGAAAAGGCAAATAACCCTTACAGAGTATGTCAAGTGTATTTAAATTTTCCCACTATTTTTATTAATATACAAATGTAACACATAGTATTTACAATGAATTTGGGTGTTTCCAACATCTATGTATCACACCGACTTCACAACCTCTTCCCATCTTTTACCCTCCCACCCCCTCCCTGTCCCTTCCCCCTGCTCTGGTTATCACTTCATATGATTCCAAAGAATGTCTGTGTTCTGGGTTTTCAAGTCCGAGAAACCATACAGTGTTTAACATATTAATCTTCTGCACCTAAGTCGTTTCACTCCAGTCACCACTCTACCCCAGCTTCCTATTCCTCTAATGGGTTCACAGTAGTCAAATCTTGATATCTCCTCTCTGAATCCAACCAATCCCTTCATTGGGATATTCACCAAAAGCTTTTTTCCCATATTTTCCTATATCTTTGTTGCTATGTTAAACCTGGCCTTAGCCACCAGCTCACACTAGAAAATAATTATAAGCATGTAGTTCAAAAGACTAGTTAATTTGGGAGAGAAGAGAAAAAAAATAAAATTCAATTGCCTTAGCTGAATACTAGAAAGTGCGTATTTGTACATTCACAATGTTATCTTTACATCAATCAGTTTCCTTAGGATAAGCTTTCATTAGTGACCTCTAAGTGTATTGCTACAACAAAACAGAGTTAAAACTATATCACATTGCTACATTAAATGAACTTAAATCTATACCATATAAACATACTGAAAGCAACAGACATGTAGGCAAACCTAGTTATTCCAGAATTTCCTAACTTTCGTTATCTTATTTACTCATATTTCACTGATTACTAATCCACTTTTTTTCTCAGCTCATTCTCCTCTAGCTGTTGTCACTTTTTCTCTGAGGTCACTGGTGTCATTGGTCTCCCTTTTACTGTCCAAGTTTCCTTTAAGTATTTTCTGCAAAACTGGCTCAGCGGCTGCAAATTCCTTTAAGCTGTCTCTGTCATGGAAAGTTTTAAGTTCTCCCTTTAAATTAAAAGATAATTTTGCTGGATAGAGCAGTCTTGGTTGACATTTATGTATTTTTAGTGCTTGGATGATATTGCTGCATGATTTCCTTGCTTTTAGAGCTTAGATTGAAAAATCTGCCATTATCCTGATGGGTTTATCTTTGTAGGTCACCTTCTGTTTTTCTCTTATGACTTTTAATATTTTCTCTTTGTGTTGGGTTTCTAGAATTTTAATTATGATGTGTCGTGATGAGGATCTTTTCTGATCAAAGTTGTTTGGTGTTCTATATGCCTGCAATAGTTCCATGTTCATTTCTTTTCTTAGATTTGGGAAATTTTCTTCCATTATTTCATTAAACATGTCCTTTAAGCCTTTTGTTTTGTCCTCAGTCTTCTCCTCAATTCCCATAATTCTGAGGTTATTTCTCCTTGAATCATCTATCAGCCATTGTAACGATTCACTTTCTTTATTTACTTTGTGTTCTTCATGGCCTGTATGTTGCAGCTTAGTCACTTTATTTTCTAGGTCTGACATACTATTCTGAAGTTGTTTAAAGTGGTTGCTTATTATTACCTGCGTGTTTTTCATTTCCTGAATATGTGCATTCAATTTTTCTATATCTCTGTTGTGTATTTCTCTAATTTCTTCTTTTGTCTTCATTATCTTCTGGTATATTTCTTCTCTGGTCTCCTCTACTTGCTTTTCAAGGCTTGCTTTTTGCTTATCTACATATTGGTGTAGCTCTTCTGCTGTCCATTTTATTTCCTGCTTTAATTCCTGCTTTAATTCACTGAATTTCTGGGCCCAGAAGTTGCCATCATTTTTGCCATAATCATCTTTATTTACCCTAACTTCATCTCCTGGAGTTTCAGGTCTTTTTGTAGGAGATTTGTAACTGTGCTTCCCCATTTCTTCTTTGGTCTCCTTTAATTCTTTTCAAGGCTTGCTTTGTGCTTAGCTAAGTGTTCTTGTAGCTCTTGTGCTGTCTGTTCTATTTCCTGCTTTGCTTCCTGGTTTAATTCCTGCTTTAATTCCAGCTTTAATTCACTGACTGTCTGGGCCCATAAGTCACCATCCTTCTTGCCCATCTCTTCTTTGGGTTCTGGAATTTCAGCACCCCTTGCACCCTCCTCTGGGGAGTCAGATCTTCATGTATAAGATTTGTTACCACGTTTTCCCCATGGTTCTGCTACCTCTGACTGTCTCTGGTGTGCAGGAAAGAGAATGGCTCCTGCTGATGTCACTGCCTGAGACGGCTGTTGAGCCCCATTTCTGATCTGGGATCCTGGGGCCTTTACTAGGGGGAGCGCACGTTGCTGTGTTTGTAGTACACACACCCACGGGTTGGTGCTTCTGAGGCTGGGGCCGCTTGCTGCCAATAATTCCCACTTGTCTGGATCCGTGCTTACCTTGGGCTGAGGTTCTGGCCTCCCGACCTTGTTTGTGATGTGTGGGTGCTGGCAGCTTGGGGCTGCGCCGAGTCGGCTGCTTCTTTTCTCCTCTTCTGATGTTACCTCAGGATTTCTGACCTGCCCACAGCCTCCTCTCCAATTGTGTGCTCCGTCCTCTCCCAGCTCCATTTAGTCAGATGTTCAGGTCCCCGCGAGCTTTTTTCCCTAGCCATTTGCTGCCGGCTGGGGTGGCTTTCTGGACTGCGGGGAATTTTTTTTTTTTTCCTCTGGTTTCAATGATCCTTCAGAGTTTCTGGCCTCCCGCTGGTCACCTTTCAGTTTTGGGGGATGCTCCTCTCTTTCCTAGCTACACCAAACATGCTTTTTCTATCTTCTTGACTTTTTAAGTGAGTTAATGAGGAGATATTGTGCAGTGCTGTTCCTCAGCCGCCACCTTGACTGGAAGCTTGAGTGTGTTAATTATGCTTACAATCCTACTGAAAGAATGAAGGTGCTCTTAATTCATGTGGAATTGAAGATTAGAGACTGTGGACAGAGAAATTTATGGCCTTTTACCTAGAAGTGGTAGAGCCTACGGAAGCCCGGTGAGTGCTGTAGAAAGGAGGAGACTTTAAAGAAAGCAGGATCTTGGAAAAGAGCTGAAAATGTGAAAACATTCATTGAACGGGAAAAATGATGCTTGCAGAAACTTCCTGTTTCCTACCGGTAGTTCTCCCTCAGATGGCTATGAGTAATATACTTATGTTTGTAAAGTCAATAAGCAACTGCAATATGAATTGATATCTTTCTCCTCGAACGCTGTGCCTTTCTGTTAACTCCTACCCCTCTTAACTTGGCTTTGAAAGCATTATTTCCTGAATCTAATTATTTCAATTTAGAGACATTAATCTGTGGCCTTTTGATTCACTTTTTTTTTTCACTTGGTGAAACTCCAAACAATGATCTTCTAAATAAGAGGAAACTAGTACTAGTTTTTACTGAAAGAATATTTGTTTGAGAACATTCTGTGTGTTTGGCAGAGAGAGAATCTGACTGTGGCTCTCTCGCTAGGCTACAGGGGATCCAAGGAGTCCTGTCCCTTTGCCTCTGCTAGGCTGTGATCAAGGATCTTTCCTGGCACTTTTAGAAGCCAGTGAGGGAAAGCACTCACAAGAAGGTGCTCCGGGGTATTGGACAATGGGATGGCAAATTGCTCAGGCCAATTTTATTGTTTTACAGAATTAAGACACTGCTAATCTAAATGACCCTCAGCCCTGTATTTATTGACCACTCTAAGCAAGCAAAATGATATAGTTTCTGGTCTTCCTCTCTTTCTCTCTCTTTTAAATCTCTTTCAGTCTTTCTTCTTTGCTGCCTTTCTTTTTTGGCGAACAATGAGAGATAATGTAATTAAATAATGTCTTTTTATGGTACTGGGGATTTAACCCACGACCTTTTGCACTGAGTTATATCCCAGTCCATTTTTTATTTTTATTATTTATTTATTTAATTGTGTTTTGTTTTAGGACAGTAGTCTTGGATGGTCCTGAACTCACTAACCCAGGCTGGCCTCAAAGTCATAGTACTCTTCCTGCCTCAGCCTCCAGAGTGGCAGGATTATAGGCATGTGCCACCATACCAACTATGCGGTGCTGGGGAATTGAACTCAGGGTCTTGAACTTCCCAGGCAAGGGCTTCAGCCACTGTTCTATTCCTCTAGCTCCTCAATCTATTGTCTAATATTTAATTTGAGACAGGGTCTCACTAAGTTGCTAAATTGACCAGGCTGGGCTCACACTTGAGTTACTCCTGCCTAAGCCTCCCTGGGTGCTAGAATTATAGGCCTGCATCCTTGGGTTAACCCAAGTAGCAGAGAAATTCTGAGGTGATTTTTGGCCATATTAGTTGGCCAGATGCCAAGGCTGGGGACGAGTGAGCAGAGTCTGCAGAGATCAGGGTGTGGGGAGCAGTGCAGTACTGCTTTTTATTGTTTGTTGAAATAAATTTCCAATTTCATTTTGCGGAGAAATTCAGCATGGCTTTCTCGGTTACCAGGAGTCCCTCATGAAGATAAAGAATATGGGGACTGTTTGACTTAGGCATTAAAAGTGACAAACCCCAGTCTCTGCAGGAAGGGATTGTGAGGCGTGGAAATGCCATGTGATGATTACAGAATTTCCATTGTGTAAAGCTACTTACCCGTCATTGTCGGAAGTGAAAGGCATGAGAAATTATGTCAGTACTGGAGATGCAACATAAGACAAATTGTGCTGCTGTTCAGTAAAATCATGTCATTGTATTTAAAGAGGCCTCAGGAGAGTTTTTAAATACTCTGTCTTCCAGCCCTTCACTTTCATTCCTCTGGGTACTGCTTGCAATAACTGAGCGCACTGGCCAGAAAACCTTGTGTCTAGAAGACTCCTACCATGTGGCTCTTTCTTTTTATGTGTTGGACAGCCAGGAACTGTGACATAAAAGAAGTAGATCTACTTATAGGAACAAGAAACAGATTTTTGCAGAGAAAAGGATTTAAATAAAATGTCTAAATCCTGCCCAGAAACCATTTATGTTTGTTACAAAAGGTTTTGAGTAATTTCCATATTCCTTCTAAGAACATTTGGCTTATTTTATTCAATTATTTAATTATAGTAAGTGTACTATTTGATGCCGTTTCTAAATGCCATTGCATTTGGGCAAAATCAAAGTAGATATAGTTTCTAAGCATGTGTAGGTAAAACTTTTTGCTTTAAATAGCAAGTAGTCACTTCAGTTTTCAAGCTTGGTGTCTGGAAGCAAGACTGTCACCTCCTCCCCTAGTGATTTGCCCTCTTACCAATCTCTACTCGTGACATTACTATTTTTAAATCTTCTAGGCTTGAAAATTTGAGTCACCTTTTAATCTTCCTTTCTCAATGTTACACCTCATTGTCAAGGAGCAGCAGACTCTGAGGGCTTCTCAGAGTCACTCTGACAGTCCTTTCTCTCTCGTCTTGTTAACGCTGCCTTCATTGGACTCATCATTAAAGCTCGGGGCAAAAGTAATTTCTAACTTATCTTGTCCGCGTTCCTCCCAGCTGCAAATCATTGCTGAACCAAGTACCTTGTTAGTCAGATTGCTGCTTGAAAAAACAAAACCCTAGACTTTATAAAGATTTTCATTTGCCTGGAAAATGAGATTGAAATGCTTTAGTGCATTAAACATTATTTTGGAGGCTTTAGGTGTAGCTTAGTGGTGGGACATGTGTTTAATATGCATGAGGTCCTGGGATCAGTCTCTGTGAACAAAATAATTATGTAAGAATTAAACAGAAAACCAGAGACAGGATGTTACATGAACCCCTGTCTTAGTTACTTTTTTGTTGCTGTGACACAACTTTAGGGAGGAGAATTTTATTTTAGCTTACCGTTTCAGAAAGTCATAATGTATTCACGGTGGGCAGCTAGAAATGGTGGAATCCCAGCCAGAGCCAGAGCCAGAGCCAGTGCTCTGGAGACAGAGACACATGGGAGTGTGGCAGAAGAGAGACTAGCCTGGGAGGTAGGGTGGAACCAGCACACGCCCCTCCAGGCAAGCCCTGCGCATCCGCCCCTTCCAACCAGGCCCCACCTCCCACCACTCCCACCACAGTATCCATAGGTAGGTTCTTGAGGTTTTTGGGGACACTCCTGACCTAAACCACAGCAACCTCATTACCAATCACCCATTTGCGCAATTATTAGAGGCAAATAATTGACGTAACGTTGTTTCATCTGTAACTTTTTTTCAGTATACATTACCAGAAGATAAAATATATAAGCACAAAGTTATTGTCACACCTAAAAGTGAATTTACCAGTAATTTCTGTGAAGTATCTAGTCAGTGGTCACATTTTTATCTCATCAATGTTAATATATGTGTGTTTAGCTTGTTTGAATTGGGATTCAAGTAAAGTCTATGCATTATGATTGGTCTGTGTATCTCTTAGTTTAAAGATGCTGTTTCTGTCTTTTCTTCCTTTATTTTCATCCCTTCCTGAAGAAAGCAGACCCTTTATTACGTGGAGGTCACACTTTGGATTTTGCGCTTCTGCAGTGACACTTCTGTCTTCCTCCCTGTGTCCCTTGCACGTTGGAGTTGAATTTGCACATGATCAGATTCGTCTTTAATTCATTTGCCAAGACTTTATTGATTGTGCGGATTCTCTGACTGTGATGCACTTATTCCCCACATTGTCAATTTTGTAATATTAGCACAAAGTACTCACATTGCTCCAGACAATTTACTAGGAATGGGGCAATGGTGCTATTCTAATTTTACCATGTCTCCTCATTTATTAGGTCGTTTATTGCTTTTTCTTTGGAGAGGAACTTCCCCCGAGGTCCTGTTTGTTGTTGAGTGATTATCTACAATATCATATAGTATCTAATCTATCATCTTACATATATTTAACACTGTCATCTGCCTTCCTCACTTCCTTTCCGTTCTCACCACTGTCCCTCCATATAGTACATGTGTGCGTGTCATAGTTTGATCTATCCACTGTTGACCAAACAGGGCCCACATGCCTTCTGTTCTGTTCCCTCAGCAGCATTGCTGTGATTTCTCCCACCTAACATCCAGCCTGCCCATTTCTCAGAGACCTTCCTCATCCCATCTCTCTGCAAAGCCTTCTGGGACTAATTTATACTGATTAGGCACCTACTCTTTTTTTGGGCAGCTAGTAGAGTTATTTTTATTTCTAGAAAGTTATTATTACCTTAAAATTTTGAAGACACAATGTAGTGCAGTGAATATGTGAAACAAATTTGAATGTAAATCCCATCTTATTTAACAGTAGAAGACTCATAATCTCTGAACTTTAACTAGTTATTATCATTATTGCTGTTGTTAAGCTGGGATTGAACATGGGACCTTGCTGGTGCTAGCTTGCATTTTCCCATGAGCCATGCACCTAGCCCCCGCTAATTCATCCTTTTAATGAGAGAGTGATTTTCTTCCCTTGCATAGTTATTATGAGAATAACCTATAATAACACACATGAAGGTCTTTCAATACCTGGCAGATATCACGTACTCAGTAGATCAACATAATCATTATCATAGCTTATGACTCATCCTATTTATAAGAATTTGTATGCACTGTAGGTATTTATGTGATTTTCTGAATCTTCAAATCCTACAAGGCCGTATTGGTAGGGATCATGCAGGTCTTTTTCTGAATTTTCTGCAGTGTAGAGCTGCTCATTAGAGCACTTGGTGCTATAAGGAATTGTGAGATCAGGTAAGGCCAATTTACTTGGACCTGACATTCAGGCTGGCTTGGGATAGGGACTGTCATTTTTGTGTGGGCAGGATGAACTGAAGTGAATCCTTCCTGATGTTTTGTTAACTGTGTGTTGTGATCCTAGAGATTCTGCAAAGCCTTTTCAGATTTCATTCTCTGATTCTATTCTTCATAGTCTCCTTTATTTCATTGAGTAATTCTTTAAAAATCTGAAAACACAAACACAAAGATTAACAAAACAACTATTACATTTCCCCTTCCCAGACATATCCTGTCTATACTTTTCTTTAAAAAATACCATATTTGCTTTTGGCCTTCATTAGAGTTAGAACAAAAAGCCGAAGTGCCCTTTGACTCACACCCTGTCTCCTGCACTTTCTCTCTACCGGTGGCCCCTCTCATGCAGACAGTATACAGCTTTCCAACCAGTTTAAAAATAATTTTATATGCATATGTGCATGAATCCATGCATCATAAATAGATACCTCTGTGTTCTTGAAAAACTCATCTGCTATACATTCAATTGACTGTCTGAATTTTTCTGTCTTTTCTGCAACTTTCTTCTCTTGTACTTTTAGCAATTAGGGAAGGGCAGAGTCTAGCCAACCTGTAGTTTCATGATTCTAGAAATAGGGTGTAGTGGGAAGGGGATATCAAGGAGAATCAGTTCCTGCGGACATATGTTGACAAAGCAGTAGCCAGAAAATACTCTCCAGGCAGGAATCAGAATCTTAATGTAAGTGATATCACACAGCTTATGTTTATTACTTTTGGCTACATAAACATCATATCAAGAGCTTTGCTTGGATTAATAGGTATTTTGTTTGATTAGTTTGCTCTATAATTATTTATTTTATTTTTCCTGTTAGAATAGTTCAGTAGTTTTTATTTTACTCAATAAACAAACTCAAAAATTATATACATATAGGAACTGCTTATGGGACTCAATTAAATTCAACACATTTGAATTGCAGATTTCATGTTCTATCTAGGCAATTCCCACTCAGTAATGAGCCTCAGTTGTCATTACAGATTTTGTGACTTGCCTAGTAAATCTGACAAAATGTGCTTTTTATGCCTGGGAAACAGTGTTCTCTTGTTTCCCTGTGGGGCTCTGCATTAGTCAGCTATCCCATTGCTGGGACAAAAGATCCAGCACCTGCAACTTAAAAGAGGGCAAGAGGTTTATTTTGCCTCACAGTTCCAGAGGGCTTAGTTCATACTCACCTGGATACAAGGTAAAATAGAATGTTGAAAGACATGGTGGAGAAAAGCCACTCACACTGTGTTGGTCATGAAGCAGAAAATGAAGAGAGGAGCTGGGGGGAAGAATATACTTTTCCGGGTCATCTCCCCTCGCCCACCCATGACCTGCCTTTTCCAACCAGGACCTACCTCTAAATGGTACAGTCTGCTGTGAACTCATTAATGGACTAGCTCACTGATGAGTATAGTATCTCCATGATCCAATTGTCTCCAAAAGTCTTATCACTGAAAATGTTCAGAGACATTTTAGATGAAAACCATGACATTCTTGCCCCTGACCTCCAAAAAGGTCATGCATTTAGTTCGTCCCTAAGGGGCACCAACAATCGTAACCTTTCAAGAATTGCTGAAAAGCCCAAGTCCAAAATCTCCTCTGAGACTCAAGACAAACTCTTAGTTGTGAGCTCCTGTAAAAATCAGAAAGAAAGTTAAATGTTTTTATGATACAAAGACATAGGATAAACAATCACATATCCAGAAGGGAAAAATAGAGAAATATTGACAGAAACTGATCCAACGAAGATCAAAAACTATCTGGGCAAATATTCAATTTTATGGCTTTATGTGAAGCACCCAAGGCAGGCTGTGATGAAATGTTAGCTCTGGAAGATTTGAGCAGCTCTTCCCCAAAGGCCTTGCATGTTGTAGCCCTCTCTCTTGGCCTCTCTCTTGAGATCCTCAGTTTCCTTAGCAGACATTTCACTGTCCTCTGATCTCTGAATTCCTGGGGTTTTCACTGCCATTTTGGCTTTACTCACACAGCTTCATACATGGCCTTCTCAGGGCCACATTACCTAGCTTTGCGGGCCTTTTTCTGAAATCTGGGAGGAAGCTTCGGTGAACTCTAATTGCTACATTCTTTGTGCCTGTAAAACCAACCCCATGTGAATGACCCCAGTTATGCCACCAGTTCAAGGTGTAGCCCAGCTACCTTGGACCATGGCTGCAGTAGCCTCCAAGTGCCTGGATGACTCTAGGGGGAGAAAGACTTCTCCATATGGCCTCAAATGGGTAGGGTAGCCTGGGGCTCTCTTCTTAATGCAAAATCTGTCAAAAGCGTTTACCTTTTTACACTACTGAACCTGTGGGACCTGCGCATGTCCTGAGTGGCCTTCAAACTTTCCTGTAGACCTGCCTACAGGCAGCTATCAGTACCCACACTACAACCTGAATGTAAGGCATTCTTGAAATTTCCTCTATCAGATCAATTATTCCACCACCCTTCATCTCAGTCTCTCAGAGTCTCAGGGTATGGGCAACATAACATATATGTCTCTAGGCCAGTTGCCTGTAGAGCCTTTTCCCAATTTGAACTTTTTGAGCCTGGCCTTTTCTGTCTGCTTTCTTATCAGCATTAGTCTTCTGAGCTCTGACCAGAATCATCCTTCGAACTCTTGTTTGTAGTGATCTAGAACTTCTTCGGGGCGTTTCTCCAAACTGTTCTAACTCCTCCTGCAACCATGTTCCAACGGCTTTGGGACCACATAGTCAGGTACTGTCATGATCATGGGCCCGCTGTGGACACCATTTTCCAGTATTAGTTGTTCAGACAAAATCCTACCTACCTGCATCTTAAAGGAGAAATGGTTTCTTTTGCGTTTCAGTTTCAACTACGCACAGTACACATTGTGCTGCACATAGTACATATAGTTGGCCATCTCCATGGCAGAAATGGCATGGTGAATAGGCTTGGCAGGAGGAAGCTTCTTGCATTATGGTGGCCAGAAGGCAGAGAGAAGGGAGGATGTGGGGATAAGGATGCACTCTTCCGGATCACACCCCAAGGTCACTCTTCTACCCAGCCCTCACCCACCTCATAACAGGTGGGTTCCCGCCTGATAGGAACCCATGCATGGACGACTGATTCACAGATGAATGCAGCAGCCCTGTGTTCTAATCACTTCCCCAAAGCCCCAAGCCTGAAAGGAGACTTTTGGGGACATTTTAGTTCTGAACCACAGCAGGTCCCTTCCCAGATGTCCTCCTGGCCAGCATATGGTCCCTCCTTGACAACTCATGGGACACACCTCCTTTCCACACGGTGGATCCTTTCTAGTTCCCCCTTTCAAATAGCATCTAATCTAGAAAGTCTGTAAAATCTCCTTTTACAGAAATTGACTCATTTCTCTCTGAGAATTAGACCCTCTCAAAACCGTGGTGAGGCTAAAACCCAGCAGTACAGTTATATATTTTCTCTCTTTATAGCCTAAAAAAAAAGTCTTCTGATGCTAAAATTCTCTTCAGGTATAAGATAGGATAGGAGAGTAAACACAAAGGCAGTAAATCTCCCTCTGATGTCATTTTTCTAGTGAAGGTTAAACTTTTAGAGAACATATCTTCTCACTTCACAGTATTTAGGATAATTACTTGACTAACAATGCTGGGGACTTTGAAGAGAAAAGTGGTTTAGCTACTCTGACCCACATTCACCACAGAGGCCTAGTTCATTAGCCATCGTGGAGATTTAGCTCAATAGCTGCCTGGCCCCTGTAGGCAGAATGTGCTGATGTGGAGACAGGCCTGTTTCCACTTAAGACTGATGTATGTCAAATCATGTCTCTAGGCCAGAGAGCATTTATATTCCTCCAAGTGTCTTCCAATGGGAAATCCTTTAGAACTGTAAGTATTCTTTATCTTTTCAATATTTAAAAATTATAATTGACACATTTTGCATGTATTTATCAGGTACAATGTGCTTTTTGTTTGTTTGTTTTTTTGAGACAGGGTTTTGCTCTGTGGTCAAGCTGGTCGTGAACTCACTATGTAGCTGAGGCTTGCCTCAAACTCATGGTAATCCTCCTGCCTCAGCCTTCTGAGTGATGTACACTACTGTGTCTAGTTAATTTTTATGTGGTGCTGGGGAACCAAACCGAGAGGCTGTGCTTGCTAGGCAAACACTTTACCAGCTGACCTGTGCCCCCAGGCTATTGAGCTATTTCAGTCCACACACACCCTGCGTAGTGGTCAGGTCAGGATAACTGGCATATTTGTCACCTCAAACATTTAACATTTACTTACTCTTTTGAAATCTACAATTAATCATTGTCAACCATATTTACTTTACTTTGCTGTGGAACGTTATACTGTTCCTCCTGTCTCGCCTCACCTCTGCACCCACTGATCGTCTTCTGTCTGTCCTGTCTTCCTCAACCCTTTCTATGTTCTGGTAATCACTGCTGTACTCTAAACTATGACATCAGAAGCTTCCATGAATGAGTGAAAACATGGAGCATTCTTGTTGCTTTGATTTATTTCACTTTACTGTAATATCCTCTGTTCTGTCCATATTGCCAAAAAATGACAGAATTTCATTCTTATTGTAGTGGCCAAATAACATTACATTGTGAATATACAGTCCATTTCCTGTGGCTATACTCCTATGGATGACGTCCTCTGCAGATTTCATATCTAGACTTTCACGTATGGTGCTGCAAATAAGTATGGAGACACAGTTGTCTCTTTCACGTACTGATTTCATTTCCTTTGCACATATACTTGGGGCGAGATTGCCGGATCTTACGGTAATTGAACTCTATATGTTCATTTCACCTGCTGGTTAGCATTCATTCTCAAAGATTCCTGGCATTGATTGCCCTGAGGCATCATCTGCATAAAGTTGGAGACTAGAAAATTGATTGACCCACGTCATTGCTCTTGCATCCATCTAAGTTAGAGGACAAATGTCCAGTCAAACACGATATATTCATTACGTCATATCCTAAGTGACAATCAGATGTTTCTTGCTTAGTTATAATGTCATTACCAATTTAAAAGGGCAGCATATATTATTTAATTATATGCCACTTTTGCTTATTTCCAGCCTTGGCATGGGCTTGTTAGACTGTGTTGAAACTGACCAGTGCATAGTTAGTGTGCTGTAATCGTAAGTCTAGTTATACACGTGGCTGCTGACAAGTTGAGGAATTTGAGAGATCCTCCATGATTGCATATATTTGGAATCCAGGAATTTTTGAACACATTGCTTGAAATAACTTTTGGGATCGGCTTCCTTACCCTGTGCTATTGAACCACAGGTTGTCTGAAATCAACGTGACTGGTGTGTCTCAGGAAGTCAGGAAATCTATGCATTGGGCCTCTGGGTAAGATGCCAGGAAATAAATTAAACTTCTTGAGAAAAGTTGGTAAAATAGTGTTTCTATAGGAACATCTGAGAAGCCAGGCTAAAATTCTTCAGCTCCTCTCTCTTTTTCTGTCTCTCTCTCTCTCTCCATTCCTTCCTGTTAAAATACAATCATTTAAAATTTTCTTGGCTTGCTATTGGTTAGTAAAGAAGTGCAGTCAGGGACGGTTAAGGGCTCACTGAGAGCCACTGCACCCAGTGTAGCAGGGCAGTCTGTTAGGTGTGGACACAGTTCACTGAGAAGTGGATGGACCTTCAAAGACTTACTACTATTTTATGGTTGCTTCATATGGGACTGTGTAGAGTAACAGTTCTTGTGTAATTTTCAAGGGGTCTACGCGTTGAACGTAATTTTCATAGTAACACTGAGGAGGTTTTTGCTGTTGCTAATGTTTGCCTTGTGGGTAAATCTGTTGATGCCTTAGTAGAAATCAAAGCGTCACTAAACTACCAGGAGAGGCTGTAATCTTCATGGCACCACATGGGAAACACATGAAATAAATGCCAGGCTCACTTCAGATTGCCTTTCACAAGGCAATAAGAGCTATCAGTTACACGTATACTTGTGAGTACACATCGCTTTACTATCCGAGTGTCTGGTGTGCATCTGCTGCCTCGCGTAGTGCAGAGCTTGCGGAGAGGAGAAGTACTCAAATAGTTCAGTCGGGAAACTCATCACAATGTTAATATGAAAGATGATCCTTTCTTTTAGAAGGTATAGCCAGTTCCATTGGTATGTTGGCTATGTTAACATGTAATAGGTTATTTTAAAATAGACTTAAGATACACTATTTGAAAATTCTCAGCTTTAATATTGGTATGCTGCTGTGGTTTGGATCGTGAGCTCCCCCAAAAGCCTCATGTATTTGTAACTGTGTGTTTTTGGAAGGTAGAGCCTGGCTGGAGGGGCAGGTCTTTAAGGTTTGACCTGGAGGGATTATCAATTTGTTGAGATTGAGGATTGCCTTGGCCAGAGACTTCAGGTGTTTGTTACTGACTTGAGGCCAGGACCCGAGGGAGGGTCAGCTGGCAGCTTAAAGTGCTTAAAGGAAGGAAGAAACATTCTTGCAGCTTCCTCCTGGGAGAGCTCATCGGCTGGCTGCTGCTTCACTTGGCTTCTGTCTGCAAGGGGGTGAGCAGCTCTGCAGCCTCTGCCATGAGCCTTCCCCATTGCTGGCTGCCCCGTCAGTGGACTGTGCATGTAGAGGACCTTCTGAAACTGTGAGCCTCCCTTAAGTTGTGGATGTTGGGTACCAACAAGATAAATAACTAAGACATCCGCTTCCTTAGTAATGCTTTTTTGGAATCTTCAATAATTTTTAAATGTGTTTAAGGATCCTACCATCAGAAAATTCAAAAGCTACCACTTTAACTGTTCAGGAATAATGTTTCCTTTGTGTAGTAACTTCAAAGGTATTATATTGAACTTCTGTGATTCTAAAATTTCCCAATTTCAAGATTTTGATTTTTTTTTTTTGCAAAGATAAAGGATATGAGGAAGTGTGGAATCTTGGCCCAGACAGAGGCCTCTCAATCACCAGCCACGTGCACGGCACCAACTTATTCGTAGGAGGGGAGCCAAGTGGAGCCAGTGTTCATTCTTACATATCATTCTTACTGTGTGCAACAAAGAGTAAACGTGTGCATCTTGCAAAATGTGAAGCCAGTTACTGGAAATGATGTTCCCCATGACAGCAAGAACATTGTCTATTTTCCCATGGGAGATGGAGTCTGTCGAAATCCACTTCAGCCATGTGTTTGGTTTCTTTGGCAAGTCACTTACCTTCCTGGAAGCTTTGTCTTCATTCGTAATGTGGGGAAAAATAGTGCAGGCTATTTTGGATTGTTTTGACGACTACTGAGTTTGTAGCACAACGTGCTGTAGCAGTGTTTTGTAATTTTTTTGAAACAGGGTCTCACTCTGTAGTTCAGGCTGGTCCTGAACCCACTGTGTAGCCCAGGCTGGCCTCAAACTCATGACAATCCTCCAGCATCAGCCTCCTGAGTTCTGGGATTATTGGCATGTGCCATTACACCCAGCTGTGTTTTAGAATAGTTAGCCAAATTTATGAAGGGCTTCTTTTTTTGTATCAGCTGGCTAATAGAAACAAATACATCTAGAATGGGACATTTTACATTCACACAGAATAATTTTTGAAAAAAATGTTTAATTCATGAAAGCAAAATGTATTTTCAATAACCAGAAATGAATCAGTTTATCAGAGTTAATTTTAAAAGAAAAGTGGGTGCCATTAGAAATGTGAATGTAAGTGTCTCTTGAATTTGTGCTACACGGCTCTCTTGGACACATGAGAATAGCATTGTAATGCAGCCGTATAGCTTAGCTGGGCTTATTTTTATCAATTTCCTTTTAATAAAATCCACATTATGGGGGAAATAAAATTGGTAGAAAATCTACATGAATGCAAAACATTAGTAAACATTAGATTAAGCCAGAACAAGTTTTCAGTGACAACATTCCTTTAGAGAAAATGAATATGATTTTCAGTTTATTAGTAATCCTGTTTAAGTAAAAAATGGTGTTTCACTCCATTGAAGAAAAGCATTTTAAGAAAATTTCATTAGAGTAAGCTTATTTTAATCCCACTTTAGATTTATTTGCTTAGTATAAATTCATTCTATAAATCAGAATTTCACATGATGTAAAAATTACTGTTTTTCTCAGTTGGAGGGCATGCTTTTGGCAAGAACCTATTTCCATGCAGCCCTGCTTGTTCAAATTATAGAACATGCATTTTTCTTTCTCTAAGAATAGACTGTCACTTGCTTGGTAACTCTTTCCAGAATCTTTCTTGGCTTCTAGTCCTTATTCAGAAGGGTGTTGTATGGATTTTAAACATTTCATCTGTACACCAGATCCAAATACATATGCCTTCACATTAAAATAATTTTACTTATCTGCAGAGAAATGCTACTGTGTCCTTTTATTATGCTTCAGTTACATAGAAGAAACTAGAAAGTGAAACATTCTTCCTTGAATAGGTGTATGTTAAAGTCCTTTATTTTAAATGTGGAATTCTAGAGCAGTGGAGCTGCCAGAGACTGGGGCCCAGGGAGCCTGTGCCCTTGCTGAACAGGTGTCTGGGAGGTTGGTTGTACCTTTTCATTGTTCATCAATGGCTCCTCTGGTTGTATTTGCATGCTCATTAATTTAACTGGCACCTGTTGTCATGGCAGCAAAGAACAGAAATGAAACCCATTGTTCTAGGAGCTGGAAGCGCCCAGTGACACAGGTGTGGGCGGCACAAGTTTTTGCTCTGGGCAGCTCCCTCAGTGGGAGCCTCCGCCTGCACTAACTGGTTCTGTGGCTCAGTGAGACAAGTCCAGGGCTGCTGGGCTCTGTGACTTGTTGCCTCGCGTGCTCAGCCGACTATAGGGACCCAACTCTAATTCCATTCGTAACACTGCAACCATACGCAGGGTAAAGTAGGGCAGGCCCATGTACGAGGGTTTTCCAGTGGAGTGATTAGCTGTAAATAAACCTTTATATTTTTTCTATCTCTTGGTGCTTAAGGTAGTGCTGCTGATGATAGTGATTCTCACTGTTTTTGATATAATTCAGATTATTGCTGAAAATCAGACTTCTTTCCTGCATCTACAAAATCAAATGAGGTATCTTAATGAAGTATCTTGTATTCAGAGAAATCTTCAGATAATGATTAACAGATAAAAATTCTTTTGTTATTTGAGTTATGTTCCCCTATTCTATATTTATCAAATCTCTACTATGTGTAGGCACTATGGCAGACTCTCTCTATAAAATATGAATATTCATGATTTGTGATTAGTAAATTAAACACACATATAGGGGCTAACTAAAATCAAATGACAGGCACAGCCAGGTCCACTGCCTACCTTGTCCTATTTCTTTTTTCCCACTAGACGTTTCTTTAAAAACAAAACAAAACAAAAACAACACGGTCTCCATATGCCACCATCGTGTGTTTATTTTATTCTTCCTAAGAAAAAGTCAATGCTTTGGAGAAGCTTTGTAAATACCCATTCCAAACCGAGTGCCAGCTTCAGCAGACTGCACACAATAATGCCCATTCTATGTGTGCCCACCGTATGCTGTGTGTGGGGGAGTTAGTATGGTGAATTGTTAAATTCCTCTGACAACATCTTTAATATTTAAACTTTCTTTCTTAAAAGTGGAGGGTTTTTTTTTTTATAGCAGCACAATCCATAATAGCCAAATCCTGGAAATAACCTACCTGCCCATCCATAGAGTAATGGGTAAAGAAGATGTGGTATCTATACCAAATGGAATACTATGCAGCCACAAAGAAAGACAGATAGGAAGCATTTGAATAAAAACGGGGCCACTAGAGTCAATAACGCTCAGTGAAATGGACCAAGCACAAAAGACTGACTATAGATGGGCGTCCCTCTTATGAAATGCACCCCCCAAAAAATAACATAAAAAGGGCCAAATGTGAATGGCAGGGTAGAAAGAGAGGCAATGGTGAGATAGGAGAGGAGTGAACCTCTGAAAAAGGGATGGAGACAGATGCTCATTAATTCCCCAAACCCTGTGGTTCTGATGTGTTACAGAATTTGGGATTCATGTATTTACAGAAAAAGAAAGGTTACATTTTATGTCATGTGAATTTTTTTACCAAAATAATAATTTAAAAATGGAGTTTTCCTCCATTATGGTTTGAAACTGGACTGTCCCCGCAAAGCCTTGTGTGAGGAATGTGACCCAACGGTGGAGGTCAATCCACTGGGTGCCTCTTACTGAGAGGTGGGCCTGGAGGGCAGGGGCCTGGCCCTGGTCCTGGGCTTGACCTGAGAGCCGGGCTCTCCAGCTGGCCCTTCCCTGCTCCCTCTGCTGCCTGTGGCGGTGCCCTGCACAGCTTGTGTGCCTTTCGGCCCTCCCCCAGACCCTTCCCACCCTTGCCGGCTGCCCACCGATGGGCTGAGATCTGAAACTCTGAGCTAAAATCCATCCTCCTTCCTCCTGGGGGATTGGGCATTGCGTCCCAGCAGCGAGGAGTGACTAAGACGTCCCCTCAGGGGCAGCGTGAAAGTGGGACCACAGTCCGGAGGGGATGGCTGTCGTGTTAGGATACAGACCCAGCGCGCCGAAAGTCTGCAGGGCCACATCCGCCACACCTCGCAGGCGCAGGGGCGGCAGGGAAGCGCAGCAGGGGGAGCAGCGCGGCCTCTGCCTTGCGCCCTCTCCGGGAGCTTGCGCTGGCGCTCGGCTATGTTGTCCCGCCCCCCGCGTTTCCTCCGCTCCGTGTGAGAGAACGGGAGCCGGCCCACGGGTCTGTGCAGCCCTCCCCGCGCTCGCCGTCCCCCTCCCGCGCGCCCCCGCCACCTGCCGCTCGCCGGCCCGCCGCCCCTCTGCTGCAGCTCCTGTGCGGCCGGCGCCGACGTCACAAGTGAGCACGGACGAGCCCTGACCGCCTTTGCTAGAATGATGCTGTCTGCTGAGTCTCACAACACACTCGTCTAATCGTTTTATAAATAAAATTTCTATAATGTTTGCTTTTTATGAGTCAGTTCTGAAAACAAAGCAGCAGTCCCCACGGGGAAGCGCCGGTCTAGTCCTCCTGACCCTCGGCAGGTGTCTGTGCTCTTCCCGCCTTCCTGCTGTTGCCTGTTTCCCGCGAACATTGCCCTTCCTTGGGATGCAAGGGCAGCGCTCTCTCCTTAATGAGGTTTCCCTGAGCTCCTGTGCAGCGTTAGTTGCGTTTTTGCTGGAACTCTCCTAACCAGTGCATGTCGAATGTGATACCGCTTGGGGTCCTGTACCCTAACTTCTCCTGTAACTTCTTGTTTCTCTATCGCATTTTTTGCATATTGCCTAAAAGGCAACAACTGGGAGCTCCAACAACGATGGCTGAGAGCACCCCGTCTCTGGTTGTGTTCTCTGTGGGCTGAGGGATCGGCAGGAAGCCAGCTAACCTTCGTGTGCCTCAGTTTCCTCACTCGCCCAATGGGTTTATTGATAGCACCTCTGTCAAACCTACCGGACATGGGATGCCTTAAGTGCGCACAGTTTCTGAGGCGTACTAAAGGCTTGATATATGGGTTAGTATGTTTTTCATTATTAACACCACATTTGTTATATTGTTATTGCCTTTGGTCAGATACTGTCTGAAATTGTTGTTTAATCACATCATTGTGAGGAAAAGGAAGATGTGAAGAGAGCAGCCCAGCCCGCGGGTTGACAGACCCATTTTTGAAAACACAAGTCGCGTGAAGGGAGTACATGTGGGTGGAAAATGGTTGGGTTTCTGCAGACGTCTTAACAGTTTTGGGAAGCCAAGCCAGGGAAGCAGGCGTCCCTCATGTAGACGCTGGAAACAAATCATGAGTCACTTAAGATATTTTTTTTTCATGTGAGCAAACTAACTCTACCAAAGAAAATAGAATTAAAAAAAAACTTTAGAAGGAAATATATTTAAAAATATCTCACTACCAGAAAAAAAAATTTGGCTGGAGCACCTGGATTTTCTGAGTATAATTTTAGTTAGGTACACTTTTAAAAGATATTAATATTTTCCTAAAGGAGGAAACAGTGATTGTATGGAAAATCGTGGTTGGAAGTCCTTTTTAGTACAGAAGATCAGTTCTGCAAAAAAATTTTTTTCATTGTTCTGAAGAATGAAAAGATGCAAATTCAAACAGTAACAGTGATGGTGTTTAGCACTTGTAATTGCTTAACTGAGGAAATTTATCCCCAGATGAGTCTTTGTAGGATAATTACCTGGGAACCAAGATGTGTAGCTGTGAACTACATTGCTCAATCATGCAATAATTAAATGAAATGATTGTTTTAATGTGTGTACTAAACGAGTACATTAAAGGCATATTATGGGTTTATGGCTAAGGAAAGTACACTTTTTGTGCTTTCAAAAACAGGTAAGCTACCCTAAAATTAAGCAGACATATGTTCAATATGAAAAACTACATCAACTGCCAAGCAAAATGGGACTGAATTTAAGGAAGTGGATTATAGTTTTGTGGCCAAGTCGTTTTTGTAACATTGAATGGGAATTCAGAAAATACTATAAACAAAATTCAGAGAGGAGTTGGACACTGTGATTTAAAGGGCACATAAGCCCTTGCTAGGAAGGGTGAGAGCACAGACATGTTTTACTGTAGATGGAAGGCAAGGCAAACAAAGATGATTTAGGGCTTCGCAGCGATGTTCTTTTCTCTAGGTGTCTGCCCATCATACACACACACACACACACACACACACACGCACACGCACACACATTCTACACACGATAATATACCCACCAAGTGCATGCACACATCAGGATAAACAGTGGGAACATTTTCTAGAAGAGAGGTTGAGCAGAGCACAAAGGCCCGCTTTGAATAATAGCGTCTGTTAAACTCCAAAGGCAAAATAGTCTTTCAAGGAGGTGCTGAAGTCATTACAGACTGTTGAGTAATTCAAAATTAGACCAGACAAAGCCCTTTAAAAACATATTGTAAGAAACAGTCTACTCTTGGTAAAGCAACAAAAAAAATTCTACATCAGCCTTTTCTGCCTCTAACTTTTAATGCTTTTGTGTAGTTTAAAAAATAGGAAAAAATTATTTACAGAAGTCCTGAAAGTTAGGGCTTAAACACTAAAGGGTTATTACTTAGCTGTCATATATTCAGCATCCACAGCTTTTGGAGTACTTCAACTCTGGAGCATTCCCCAGAGGCCTATATGTTGAAGCCTGGTCTCTAACATGTGATGTCAGCAGGAGATGCTGGGACCTTTACAAGGTGGGGCCTAGTGAAAGGTCTTCGGGTCACAGGAGACATGTTCTTCAGGGGATAATGAGACTCCCACTCCTTCCTTTTCCCTTTTTTTATCACTTCCTGGCCATGAGGACTGTGGCTTCCTTTCACCACATTCTCCCTACATGAAGGGCTACCACAGACCCAAAGCAAAAGGGCCATTTGATCATGGACTCTAACCTCTAAAACTATGAGACAAAATTAGCATCTTCTTTTTATAAATTGACTCTCTCATGTATGTGTTATGATCTTGGAGAACTTGCAGAAAAATATGCAAATGTGGCTGTGTGTTAGTCCTTTCTGCACAGCAGGGAGTCAGAAGTGAAGGACTTTAGGGTCCAAAGCTGCATGTTAGAAATGGTTGGTGGATTTGTCCTTGTGAATAAAACACATATGGCTGATATAATCGACCTTGATGTTATAGTCAAAAAGGATTTAGTTTTTTTTCCTTGTACAGAGATATCAGTATAAATGCATATAAACTTATGACAGTGATGAAAAAGTACAGAAATTCAATAATAGTTGAAGAACTATACAGGAAGCTGCTTCTAGATAAGTTATTTTCATGTTCTTTCTGACCTTAACTTATATAATTGGCAACCAGATGCAGCCTCTTTTATATCATTTGATTTCTCTTATATTCAAAAGCCATGAAGGTACTACATAAAATGAAATTACTTGAAGAGAAGAGGCTCAATAAATTTCCCTAATAGTTCCTAATTTATGCTTCCTGCATTCCACATACCTTTCAGAACCACAGCGATTTGCCTGCGACACCCTTGTTTAGTGTTGGGAAGCCTTCCTATTCGCCTGGCATGCTGAGGCACTTTCATCAGCAGTGGCAACTTACTGACCCCAGAGCAGTGGTTTAATTTTGCTTCATGAACACAGCAAACTTCAAGAACTGGGCACATAACCTTCTTCCTGCCCCTTCCCCCCATTTTATTGATATGTAGAAGTGTAAAATTTAAGGTTTACTTTGGTTTTGGGCATTTTGTGCATATACATATCTAGTTAAGCTAACAAGACCTTTCCCACTTTCCTTTCAGCCCTCCCCCTACTCCCTCCCACAACCCACCCCCGTTTTCCCCATTCCCTTTATTTTTCACTTTAAGTTCTGTGAGATAATTGTGATCTGGGATCTGGGTCTCTCATATCAGAGAAACCATTCAACATTTCACCTTCTGCCTCTGACTCACTTCACTAAGCATGATGGTTTCAAGTTTCCTCCATTTACTTACAAAAGCCTCCAAGCTGTCAGACTTCACAGGTGCATAGTATTCCATTGTGTATAAATACCACAGTTTGTGTATCTGCTGGTCTGTTGATGGGTATTTTGGTGACTTCCGTTTTTTAGCTATTGTCAGTTGTGCTTCTATGAACATGAGTATACATATATCTCTGTTATGTGTTGTTTTGGCCTCTTTTGGATATATTCCCAGGAGGGGTGTTGCTGGATCGAAGGGGATATTTATTCCCAATCTTTTGAGAAATCTCCATACTGCTTTCCATAGTGGTTGTACGAATTTACATTCCCACCAGCAGTGCAGGAGGGTTCCTTTCTCCCCATAGCCTCACCAGCACTGATTGCTATTTGAGTTGTTGATATAAGCCATTCTCTCTGGAGTGAGATGGTATATTAGCATTGTTTTGATTTGCATTTCTCTTACGGCTAGAGATGTTGAACATCTTTTCATGTATCTATTGGCCATTTGAACTTCTTCATTAGTCAACTGCCTCTTCATTTCATTTGCCCACTTTTCAATAGGATACTTCATTTTGGTAGGCTTACTTTTCTTCAGCTCCCTGCATATTCTAGTTATGAGTCCCCTATCTGAGTTGTTGGTGGTATTTTTTCCCAGTCTGTTAGTTCTCTTTTTACAGTGTTGATAGTTTCCTTTGCTGTGCAGAAACTTTTTAATTTGACAAGATCCCATTTGTTAATAATGGGGATGCTTTCTTTTGCCTTTGGTGTCTTATTAAGAAAGTCTTTGCCTACCCCTATGTCTTTTAGATATTTGCCTAATTTGTCTTCTAGAAGGTTCAGTGTTTCACTTTTAATGTCTTGGTCTTTGATCTGATTTTGGTGCATGGTGACAGGTGTGTGACTAAATTCATTCTTCTGCATGTGGCTGTCCAGTTTTCCCAGCATCATTTGTTGAACAGGCTGTCCTTTCTCTAGTGTATACTTTTGGCTCCTTTATCGAAGATTAAGTAATTGAGGGTATTTGGGTTTGTCTCTGCATCCTCAATTCTGTTCCACTGGTCTATCTGTCTGTTTTTGTGCCCATACCAAATTGTTTTTATGACTTTTGCTTTTATAGTACAGCCTGATGTCTGGTATTGTAATGCCTCCTGCCTTGGTCTTCTTACTCAGGATTGCTTTGGCTCTTCCTGTTTTTTGGCTGTAAATGAATTTTGTATCAAATAGCATTATCTGAGAGCAGGAACTCTGACCCTTTGGAAAGCCATGGTTAGCCTTGTATCTCCATAGCTAAGCTGCCTTGGTCCAGCTC
>PVKB01006623.1:0-20000 GCA_004027205.1 Ctenodactylus gundi
GACTCAAATGTCTTACTACGTAATGAGCTTGCCTACTGTCCTGCTTCAGTGTAGCACCTGTAGGGTGTTCAGCGTGCACGGATCGATGATGACACTCCAAAATACATTCCTTGGAGCTGAACAAAATGAGTGAAACCACAATACCGTCCTTCTCATCGTTTCTGAGGTCCAGCACGCTGCTTTACTTGTAGGTGAAGAACGCTAGCCTGGACACACATGCCAAATACTGTCTACCTTGTTATGTAGTGTTATACCCGGAAGGCTTCCAGGGGCTTCACCAGACACACAAGTTCTGGTTGGAGCGAGCTCAGTGTGATGGTGGCTTGTTTTCGCCATCTGTGGGTGAGGCTTTCTGAATGGCTGTGCCAGCTCCCGGCACATGACCACTTGCTCACATTTGCCGCTTGGGGGGGCTGTGGCTTCAGGAACAGGGCCCGCTCCTCATGTCTCTTAGAACCCTATAACTGTTAGTCTTTGTTCCTGTCTCTGATTTGTCAGTGCACAGAGCAAGGCCTTGGACGGTGGGACGGAAGGAACGTGAAGAAGTGACCCAACTCAGCCTCTGGTAGGTCTTCCTTCAGCTTACAATTTTAAACAGTCACAATAAGGCATGTTTTAATCTCACTGTTTCTCTCTGACATTAAGTTGGGAATCGTCATAGCTGTAGTTTTTCAAAGTTCCAAGGGAGGGATATGTCAGAACCATGTTTAGGAGAATTTGCCTTTACTTGAACAGCAAACAGAGCCAAGTTGGTGGGGTGTTAATGTGACCCCGAGTGACAAGAAACAACCATGTGCCTTTCAGTTTTCTCTTCTATTGCATCCGTTGGTTCCCAGGGCAGGTACTGTCTAGAAAAATTGTTTCTGTATAGCTGAGGCTATTCTTCTAGGAAACTACCTCAGTGATTTAGATTTTTGAGACTGACATATGTTTTTTAACAGGTGAGTGCTGCTGTTGTTTAGTGAAAATTGTAGATTCTGGGTCAAGGATTTTTCTTGTTCCCTTCTCAATAGGTCTTTGACATTTATGCTTTGTTTGTCTCATTTATTCACTTTAGAACAGTGGTAAAAGTATCTTTTCTGATACCCTTTTGAGATACTATCTGAATGTCTCACTTATTGTTGGTGCTGCTTCAGATTATCCAAGTAGTCAGATTAAATTAGAAAATATTGACAGGTATCATGTTTGTCCGAAAGGCTTTAGACACATGACATCACAGATCCTGGTGGAGCATCCCAAACTGCATGTTCTGGAGCTTCCATTTTTCTTCCACCTCTACTTGGGACCGTTGAGAATAGGAACACTCCTAGACTTTGTGTAGTTGTTGGAGAATTGTGATTGGAGCCACCCGTCTTGTCCATGAGATTGAACTGAAGAGCATCCAATGGCCCCAAACAGGAAGTACTAGAGCAAAATGGACATGTACTTGAATAGGAATAGTAGGTGATTTGGGTTGCAGGTTGTTGTGAACAATGACCAAAGAGGGGGTGAACAGGCAGCAGATCTCGAACGCAGGCCTGAGCAATGCTCAATGCGGTTCAGACAAATGGCGTTTATTAAGAGATTACAACAGGTTATATAGTGTCAGGCGCTGGGGAAGAAGGGGGAAATGATGTTTTCTTCTTCTTTTAAACAATCGGATTCCATCTCTGCATTTTGTCATCGTTTGCTGTATGTTGAGGCAGATTGAAGGTTAGCTGGTGTTGGTTGCCTCCTATGTGCATGTGTGTGACCATACATCCCACAGCAGGTCTTTGGCAATGTGTAGCAAGCCTTTGGGCCAAGTTTAGTGTCCTCAGATGATTGGCAGAGAAGGCATGTACAAGTGATTGAGGGGAAGGCCACGGACGTGAGCCATTTTTATTCTCAGCCATCATCCCATTCTAGCATCAGTTCACTTTCTTGAGGCATACACTTGGCCAGGACTAAACTCCAACAGGTAGCTAAGTGGCAGAATCCCCACAGTCTGTGATGTTGTCATCTGAAATTATATTCTCGACCTCTGTGTCCCAGAGACCAATCAGCCTCTGTGAAGTGATCAGTTATTGCTAGAGGCTATGCATTCCTCCCAAGGTTGGTTCCCTAGAACTTTTTCCTGGATCTTACAGTGTTTCCTAAAGGATTTAGTAGTCGGTGCTTGGCTCTGAGCATACTTGGGAAAATGAGTGTTCACTTCATGTGATACTTAGAGCATGTCCAAGGATCCATTGTGTTGGATCTAGGTGTTTAGGCCACCGAGTTCAGCATGTTGTCCATATCCCACCTTTGGTTGCTTAGGGAGCTGGCTGGTGCTGATTGAGAGATGTGTTCACTATGACTGTTGTAGGAAGTACTTAGGCAATCACTCAGCAAGAAGGGGCACAGTGGTCCTACACCAACCTAAGTGCATAGTTCTGCCATCAGGAAGCTGTGAATTGGATAATTACTCAAAAGACATTAAAGCATCCTAATTCCTTGTCTTCTGTGCACCTAAATATAAACAGGAGGGGACCTACACATGCAAGACACATCCATGAGTGTGTGTGTTGACAGCCATGAAGGCATGTCTCTTTTACTTTTGTGCCTCAGGGCAGATGGGCCTTCTGCCTATCAGCTTATTCCCATGAGGGTATTCTTGGACAGATATACGACCTGCGGTTCCGTTGAGAGGCATAATCCCATCAATTATGATGTTCTCAACTTGAATACACACCTAGCTGCATGCGTATCTCTCCTGTCGGTTCATGTATCATGGAAATTTATATGAAGATATGAGGGCATTCTCTTTCCCTATCAACCTTGAAATAGATTCAAACGTAAGGGTTCTCATACTTGTTAGAATACTGTTGAAGCCATGTTCCAAGAAGCTGGTTCTTGAAACAAGTGTGCCTGTGACTTGTGTCCCATTGCAGGGCATGGTGTGGTGGGAGTCATTTCACCTGGAAAAGCCACAAATCTGGAGGACCTGTAATACAGGAAGAGCTACAAGCCTTTTTTTTTTTTTCCCTCCGCATGGGCCTACCCTCAGATCACAGAGGTCGGTAAGCTTTTTTTCCTTAGAGGCAGATGTGGTCTTGTCTCAGAGGAGACTCAAGGACTGACCTTCATGTACAGTAGTGGCAGCCTATTGAGTTTTCCTTTCAGAGAGGCCTGAGCCCTTGTGCCCACATGTGGCCAGACTCTATGACTCCAGAGACCAAAAGATCGGCAAGATCATCAGCCTTGCTGATTGGCCCCTATGCGATGTCTACTTTCAGAGTCTCAGAGTGTGCTTGGATCGATGATGATTCCCCATATGCATTCCTTGGAAAGCTGAACAAAATGAGTGAAAACTCAGTACCGTCCTTCTCATCGTGACTGAGGTCCAGCACAGTGTTTGATTAAGCAGAGAAAGGGTTTGCCAAAACATTTCCTGATGGACCCAGGTAGAAGATAGGAGACATCTCCATGGGGAGCCTGGTTGTCCAGATTGGCTAGATAAGTGGGATTTAGGAAATTAGGGTTATGTCAGCTGGATCACTCTCTTGGAGTTACTTTGGCTGTATCATGAAAGCTCGTGTTTTGGGAGTTACTGAGGAGACCCTTACCCTGAGGTGGGGTTCACTAGTGCAGCAAAAAGAGCGCAAGGACCCGGACAGCAGTGCCAATGTCCTGGACTATGAGTTGCCTTTTGATGAAGCAGGCCTTGTGTGGTGTATTGGTGGAACTGTCACCATTGTGCGAAAGATATTTTTCGAGGTTTAACTGTGCATGGAATAAGGACTCCTCGCACGCAGGAATGTGGCTATCTTGGTAATAAGCGAAAAAAGTGAGGTTCCCATTTCCTCTCTGGCAAATATGATATCTAAGAAACCGAGGGGCAGATTGTGAACATGGGTGGCAAAAGCAAGCAGTGTGCCTTTTACTTCCCTCCTCTCCTGGTACCGTGGTTTGCCAGGACGGAGAGGGTCCGGGAAGGCCTTGTCTTGGCTGTTCTGCTAGGAAGCTCTGGGGAGACTCAGAACTTGACATTGGTGTGCAGCTCTTTCTGGTATGTACTCTGGTAATTTTGCATAGATCACATATGTTGGGAATGAGGATCTCTTCCAGATCTCTCTGGAGTAACGCCCTTGGCAAGAGATCAGTGGTCTCCCTGGTCATTTGTGTGGCTGCAGATTATCCAAATAATCAGATTACATTGGACCGTGCTGGCAAGCATATTAATCTGTGTGTCTTCTGGTCTCTGTGGATGATATTGAACCTTGGTGGAGTGCTGCAAAAAAAAAAAAAAAAAAAAGACTCAGTGTGGATTCCACCACGTGTCACATTGTGACCAAAACTGATTATGGTGAAGCTTCCTATATTCTTTGAGCATGCTTTCAGGACCCCTCTGGACAGGAACGCCTCTAGCCTGTAGGCTGGAATCAGTTGGTTGTTATGGGATCCAGTGATTTTGTGCATGATGTTGAACAGAGGAGAGTCCACTTCCTGAAAAATAGCACACATTGCATTAAATCAGATGTGTTCAATTTGCAGTCAGTGTAGCTGCTTTGTATTCCAAGGCTCTGGCAAGTTCAGACAACCTGGGGGGGGGGGGGGGGCACATTTAGTGACCTTTTTGAGAGACAGGGCGTTTTTGTGTGTTTGAGTCAGTGGCCTTGGGGCCATTTTTTGTACTCTGTGCTGTCAACAGTCAGGTGGGTCTTTCAGTCTGTCGACTGACTCCAGTGAGGTATAGTCCTGGCTTGGAATAAACTCCACCTGGCCACGGAGTGGCAAAAACATGCAGATTGTGATGATTTCATCCTGAATTCTGGCCTCAGTTTCCATGTCTCAGAGTCAAATATTTCCCCGAGGAAGGGCGTGGTCCTACTAGAGGCTGTGTTCTTCTGTCAGGGGAGTTCCTCTGGTGTCTCCATGTAACTTTCTGTGTGTTGTAATGACCTGCTTGTGACTCCTAGATTCTGAGTGTATGTGTATGAACTGAGTGGTCAATTGACAAGTTATTATTTATGTTGCATAAGGTCCCAGTGGCCTGGACAAGGGAGAAAGCCTTGAGAGGTAGTATAATGCCCATATCCCACTTTGTTGTTCCCAAGGAGATGGCAGGTCTTGTGCCAATGGCATTTGACCACAGAAATGGTGCAGGTGGTCCCGTAGGTACTACTGCAGCCCAGATAGAGATGCAAAGACCCAAACACAGGTGCGTGTGCCTCTGCTTTGCAATACACAAGCATAGAGAGATTACTCATAAGAAGAGGGGCGACCTCATTCTTGCCAGCCTTGAAATAAATTCAGAAGTAGGGGCCCAGACCTGCAAGAATGTCTGTGAATTTGTCCTATCCGTGCTCTTCTCTCAAGCACACCTTCGAAATGTGTCCCCTTTACAGTGCATGCTGTCATGGGAGTCTTGCTGCCCAGTCGGCAGATGGAATTTGGAAACCTTTGAGGATCTCCTGCCCAGGAAGAGCTATATGCATCGTCTGCCCTATGTGGGCCTCGACATGTCATTGGCAGAGGCCAGTAAGTTCTTCTCCATGTAAGTTGGTACACATCTCTGGTATCTCGGTAGAAACTCGAGGACCTACCTGTGTGTGTGGCCGAAGCAGCCTGCTGAGTTCTCCTTTCAGCAAGCTCTGTGCTTGCCTCTGGTGCTCATGGGGTCTGACTGTGAGTCGGAAGATCAGAAGGTCAGCGAGGTCATTGCCTTGACCCTCTGTCCATTGTGGGGTGACTACTTCCAGAGTCTCAGTGTGTGCTTGGATCGATGATGATACCCCATAATCATTCCTTGGAAAAGCCGAACAAAATGAGTGAAAACTCAATACCGTCCTTCTCATCGTGACTGAGGTCCAGCACATTGTTTCCACAAGTCGGAAAAGGGGGCTGAGGCACCATTTGCCGCAATGGACACAAATAGAACATAAGGAAGGCATCATGCACGCAGTGCCTGTCGCTCAGCAATGGCCATAGTTAGTTGGGCTTTTGATGAGCTTCACGAAGTTAGGGTTTATGTGGTTTGTGACAGCCTCTGGTTCGTTGGCCCTATCATGAATCCTCCCCCACTGACAGTTTTTGAAACGATGCTCCTACAGAAGGCATTTCAGCAAGGAAAGCATGAAGACCTGCTCAGCAGAGCAGATGGTTGTCTTGGAAGATCTGGTATGGTTAATTCTCTAGAAAAGTAACCAGGAACAGGTCAGTGGCAGTTGTCCAGTCTTTGCCATGAACCTAGGAAGGAATGTCCAAGCGCAGGATTATTGGTTTCCATGTAGGACCATCCCAGAAACAGAGATTTGTGTGTTAGATGTCCTGCCAACTAGAGTGCAGAGGACACCCGTGGCCAGATCGGGAGAGCTGGGTGCTGGTGTGAAGCTGGGTGCCTGGAGCTAATCCTTTGGCTTTCATTTCCCTCTGCTGCTGGATCTCCATCTGATGTGACCAGGCTCCTGGTGCGGGCACACAGTGCTCTCTGCTCGGTATTTCCCTTTCCAGATGGGCTAGAGGTTGAAATTGGTGTGCACCTATTTCTGGAGAGGACTTCCGTGTTTTAGCAAAGGTTGCGAATTGTGGGCACTGAGAATCACTCCCGGATCACATAGGATCCCGTCCATTGACGTGCGATCAGTGGTCAACTGTGCCAGTTGACTCACTTGAGAGCATCTGTGGAAGGGTGCCCTGTGGTTCCCCACTCCTTGTAGCAGCTGTCACACCTTTGCTTCACTGCAGATTACTCGAGTAGCCATGTAAAACTGGAACAGGTTAGTGAGCGTGATTCTTGTCTTCCATGTTGTTATAACTGGGCTTAGGCTTAGGCTGACTTGTAAATCCTGGTGGAAAATCCCCAAATATGGCCTCTAGCTGTTGTCAATCTTCATTGACTTCGGATCTCAAATTGGGGTTTGCCCAGGAATGGCCAGAGTTCTCTTTTTTCCTTCCATATGCCTTGTACCCTTTCAAGGTTGAAAATCTTCTTGGTGGTGTGAAGTTGTTGGACACTGGTTCTGGTATCCATTGATTTGTTCTTGCTGTTGCACTGTAGGAAGTCTGTTGTCAGGCATTGCATGCATCAGATTGACACAGCCATGTTCATTGAGTAAGGAGTGTAGGAGCCTTGGGTTACAAGCCTTTGGCACCCTGATGGTATTTTCATTCCAAGTGGATTCCCCCTGGAAAATTTGAAAGGGAAACTGTCTCATGAAATCTGTGGTCATCAATTATAGGTTTGGCAGCGAAGAGTAGGGAGTGGTCCCTTCTTCTACTAAATGGTCTGCACATGAACCCAAGATCCTGTATGGGTGCGCACAGGTTGTCAGAGTCAGCAGCGTGTCTGTGTAACGATTTTGGTTGTCCCAGAGGGATTTTAAGTGCTCTGTCCAGGGAGAAGAGTACTAGGACTGTTGTAGAAGTTGCTAAGGGATACCTGCAGCAAAATAGTGGATGTAATGGTCCTATACCTAGTCAACTGTGTATTATTTCTGTCAGCTGTACACATGTTTGTAAATGAATTATAAGACACTTGGGCAACATCATTATTGTATTAACAATGGGCAGTGACTCATAGGACACCTTAGGTAAAGGCTGCGGCCACCTTGGAACTCCATTCAGAGAGGTGGTGGCCTCACATGATGAGTACCGTTGAAACCGTGTTCCTTGTACGTGGGTTGTTTTCTCAGGTGTGCCTTTGACTCATGTCTTCTTGGCAAGACATGGAGCCATAGGAGTCTTGGCCCTCTGTGGGCACAAGGATTTCACACGCAATGAGAAACTCTTGTCTTGAAAGTGCTATAACTTTTATCTCTTCAATACAGGTCTTGATTTGGAGATGGGCCTAGACTTGCAGATGGAAGAGGTCGGTAAGTTCTTTGGCCTTAGTGCGGATGTGGGTTTAGGTGTCAGTAGAGACTCAAGCTAGTCACCTGCAGGGCTGTAGCAGCCTACTGAGTTCTCTTTTCCCCAATGACCGGTCACTCCTGCTGTTCGTATGGTCTGACTCAGTGACTCAAGGATAACAGAAGGTCTGGAAGGTCATTGACTTCACCCACATGTCACTACCTGCAGAGCCATTGAGTGCTTGGATCGATGATGATATCCCACAATCATTCCTTGGAAAAACTGAACAAAATGAGTGAGAGCTCAGTACCGTCCTTCTCATCGTGACTGAGGTCCAGCACATGGCTTCCCTGAACCAGAAAAGGGGTTTGAGAAACTATTTGCCCTGATTGGCATGGGGACATGATGGAGGTCATCCTGTAGGGAAGGGTATTGTGTGCAGTGGCTACGTTAGATGAGGTTTACATTGGTTTGATATGGTGCGGTATATTTCAGTTGGATTGGCCTCTTGGGTTTGGTGTTGTTGTTCTTCATGTTTTTGTTCTGATTATTGTCATTGTTGTTTTGTTTTTTCGGCTCCGTTGTGAAAGCTCCTTCATTAGCAGTTAACAAGAGGATCCTCACCCCAGGTTCTAGGCCATCGTTTTAGCATAGGGAGCCCAAGGACGATCACAGCCACTTTGGTGTCCTCACCTACTAGCTTACACTGGAATGGACAATCTAGCGATACTAATGTGGAGTGAGAAAGAATTGGCCACAGTGTGTGAATGGTGGTTGCCAGGGCATAGCTGAGTGCAAAGTGAGGAATGTCAAGGTTTTGACTCTTGGTTCCCAGGTGAGGTCATCTTGGATAGGCACAATTGCATGAAGGTGATGCACTCCTGACCATGGTAGGCAGGCAGTGCAGAACCACAGTGGTGGCACGTTCATTTATTGCTGAGGGTTAAGGACCCGCTCTGTGTCAGTCCTTCCCTCCCCCCCCCCCAAGTCCCCGAGTAGATCTCTGGTTTGCCTCTGAAGGCTGTGTCTGGTTGGCCATACTTATTCCGTTAAGCATCTTCTGGTAGGTTTGGAGGTGGAAATTTGGCTGCAGCTCTTTCTGGTGAGCATTAGTATAATTTAGCATGAGTTACAGATGATGGGAACTGGGATCCCTTCTTGAACCCCGAGGAATAGGTCCCTTTATGTGCAATCAGTGGTCACCCTCGACAGTGTACTTAGCCTAAGACATTTGTAGAAGTACCTCCTTTGATATGCAGGTTACTGAACTTGAGATGTGCCTCAAATTTCATGTCACTTCAGATTTTAAGGAGTCAGTTCAAACTGGAGCAAGGTGGCAAGCAAGACGTTTGTCTCTATATCTTTATAGCTACTTGATAAACTAGTAGAGGATGATCAAGGGAAACCTCAGGCTGACTTCCATTTTGGGTCATTGTGACTCAAATTGGATATTCTGAATCTTCCGTTTTTCCTTCTGGATCTCATGGGTGCCATTCATGGCAGCAATTCTTCTAGGCAGTGTATAAATGAAAAATTGTGATAAGTACCACTGTTGTTATTTTTCTTATGGTGTTGTGCTAAAGACAGTTTCCTCACCAGACACAGCAAGCATCAGAAACCCTTGACATGTAAGTGGGTGGGGAGGTGAAGGGGCCTTGAAGCGTCTGTGTTTGTGTGTGTGTGTGTGTGTGTGTGTGTGTGTGTGTGTGTGTGTGTGTGTGTGTGTGTGTTTGCTTGTGTTCGGCATCCTCTGGCCAGGTTAGAGGGCCATGTTTAATGTCCTTAGCATTTGATCTGGGAAGGCACGTACACGTGTGTGTTTGTCAAAGGCCATGAAGGCCAGTCTCTTTTCCTTTTGTCCCTTAGCCCAAATGGGCCTTCTGCCCATCAGCTCCCTCCCCTGAGGGTATTCTTGGCCAAGTGTAAATCCTCTGGGTCTGTTGAGTGGCATAATCCCACCGGTATGATGTTCTCATCTTGAATGCTGGCCTTGACCACGATGTCCGAGGGACCATTTGGGTTGCTGTGAGTGGTTATTTGGATGGTGGTGGTGCCCTTATTACTTTCCTTAGCTTTCTCCTGAGGGATCCACAAGTCACATTTAGGTTCTAAGCACAATTGTAGGTAGAGAGGGGACACGGTTGATGGTGTGTGTGCCCGAGGTCCAGTGGTCTGAATCGGGGTGTGTGTGTGTAGACCATTGGAGTCAGCATCACATCGGCATTACACTCATGTTTGCTGGGGTGGGGGTTGGGTGTTGTGTGAAGGAAGAGAGTGCTGTGAGTGTTCTGGGAGGTAGCGAGGGATTCGCTACAGAGTGGTCCCACACCTAGCTGCTTGCGTTCCCCTACTGTTGGTTCATGTATGAGGGCATTCTGGCTTCCTTATCAAGCTTTAAATAGCTTAAAATACAAGAGACCCCATACTCTCATCAGGTTGTTGAAGCAGAGTGTCATGAAACTGGTTTCTTCATACAAGTGTGCCTTTGTCCTGTGTCCCAATGTAGGGCATGGTGTTGTGGAAGTCATCACACCTGGACAAGTCACAAATCTTGGGGACCTGTAACACTGGGAGAACTGCAGGCCGTTTTTCTCCTCAGTGTGGGCCTGCCCTCAGATCAAAGAGGTCGGTAAGCTTTATTGCCTTACAGGCAGGTGTGGTCTTGTCTCAGAGGAGACTGATCTTCATGTAGAGCAGTGGCAGCCTATTGAGCTCTCCTTTCAGAGAGGCCTGAGCCTCTGTTCCCACGTGTGGCCCGACTCTATGACTCCAGAGACCAAAAGATATGCGAGATCATCAGCCTCACTGATTGGTCCCTGTGAAACTTGTACTTTCAGAGTCTCAGAATGTGCTTGGATCGATGATGATTCCCCTTTATCATTCCTTGGAAAGCTGAACAAAATGAGTGAAAACTCAATACCATCCTTCTCACCGTGACTGAGGTCCAGCACAATGCTTCATTAAGCAGAGAAAGTGTTTGCCAAAACATTTCCTGATGGACCTGAGTAGAAGATAGGAGACATCACCCTAGGGAGCCTGGTTGTCCAGATTGGCTACAGTTAGGTGGGCTGTAGGAACTTAGGGTTTATGTCAGCTGGATCCTCCTCTTGGAGTTTCTTTCGCTCCATCATGAAAGCTCATGCTTTGGGAGTTAGTGAGGAGACCCTTGCCCTGAGTTTGAGTTCACCAGTATAGAAAAGAGCTCAAGGACCTGCACAGCAGAGCTGATATCCCAGCCTATGAGTTGGTATTCGATGGAGAAAGCCTGGGGTGGTGAACTGGTGGTACCGGCAACATGGTGCAAAAGGTATTTTGGGGGGCTTAACTGTGCATGGAGTAGGGACTGCTCACATGCAGGAAACCACCTCCAGCATGCAGGTATCCGAGTAATAAGAGTAAAGAGTGAGGTTAGCATTTCCTCCTTGCCAAATATGATATCAAAGAAACCCAGGGGCAGATTATGAAGATGGTTGGTGAAAGTGAGCTGTGTCCCTTTTACTTGACCCCTCTACTGGTGCCTTGGTTTGCAGGGGAAGACAGGGACTGGGTAGGCCTTGTCTTGGCTGTTCTTCTACGAAGCTCTGGGGGATACGTAGAACTTGACATTGGTGTGCAGCTCTTTCTGGTATGCACTCCAGTAATTTTGCGTAAGTCACATATGTTGGGAATGAGGATCTGTTCCAGGTCTCTCTGGAGTAACACCCTTGGCAAGAGGTCAGTGGTCTGCTTCACCACTTTAAGTGGTTTAGGGTATCTATAGAAGTGTCCCTTTGTAGGATCTGGGTCTCAAGCCAAGCCCTGCCTTGTTGTTTGTGTGGCTGCAGATTATCCAAACAATCAGGTTACATTGGACTGTACCGGTAAGCATGATATTAGTCTGTGTGTCTTCATGTCCCCATGGCTAATATTGAATTCAGATGCTGCTTTAAGCATTTTTAGTTCTAATTCCTGGGTTTTGTGTAACTTTTATTGGCTAGCATTCCTGTTCTTTATCTATTTTAAGGGTGATCCCTTTTTGATGAGAGATACTGACATGCCAGTTGTGGAATTTTAAAACAACTCGTAAAGAAAAAGACTTTCAACACCTTCTTCCACAGATTGAGCATACTTTTTCTTATCCTGTAGATTTTATATATATTTTCTTATAATCGACATTCATTTTCTTCACTTTCTTAATTTCATCTGTTTTGTAGGTTAATGGTGACATTAAAGTTATGAATATCTTATTATTATGTTAATAAAGAACTGATTTTCTTGCTTTTATGATCTCCTTTATCTGAGGAATAACACAATGATACACTCTTGAGGCAGCCTCTAATTTTTAAAAATTTTTTCTGGGTTAATTTTATTACTGTTCTGTTATGTGTTCAGAAATTTAATTGTGCTGTGTAGAGTATGTTAATTCAAATTTTGTAAGCCCTCAGTAATCTGATGAGTGCTTCAAAACCTCTGTCTGTTTTTTCTAGAATTTTCAAACTTCGTCAGTCCTTTTAATGAGCCCTCCGATGGGAAACAGACACGGAGAGTGGTGAGAACTGTACTCCTCCCTGTGTGGCATGGGAAGGTTTGCCTGTGCTAAGAGGCATGCTTCCTTGAGTTCCACTGCATCCTCTGTGTTGTGCTACGGCAAGGTGTGTGGGGAATGTTTCATGGTGAAAGAGCTCAGAGTCTGTGTTCCACTCTTGCACATACCGTAACCCCTTTTCGTGTGTGTCCACACTTATGCTACCTGTGTGCGCCCTCGCTGCATTGCTGTGAGGACTCCAGGTGGAATATAGTACTGTTAGGTTGCAGGCCTGAGGAGCAAAAGTGATCAGAACAACACGACTTGTCACTTATAGTTAAAGAAGCAAAGACCTTGGTGTGTAATACATTTATAATCATCTGGTAGGTCTCAGATTTAAAAAAAAAAAAATGTCCCTATCTAGCACAGTTACCTTTAAGGTCAGACATTGTGGACCATATGGTTAGCCAAAATTTCTGGTGTTTGAGAGAGGGCGTTGGTAGAAGAGATTGAACCCAAGGCCTCTGCTATATATCCAGTCGTTTTTAATTTTAATATGGGAATAGAAATTATATCAAAGACATACCCATGTTGGGTTAAGACCTTAATTAATGAATATTCCCAGGGACCGTATCATCTTTATAGTATCCAACTAATGAGCCCTGATGCCAAGCAGACCATATGAAGGTTTCATACAATTTTATAAGTTACATCATAGACTTTTCTTATCTTAATGGCATTGAAGGGACCCAGAAGGGGATTGGTGGGCCCTAAAGGATTAGCTAACTTAATATGAAGGTTCATAACATAACTGACTCCCACCATGCTGTGGATCATGCTAAATGACTAGTGGACATATGCTTGTAGAATTTTCACTCTGCCATGTGCGTACTGCATTCCTACAGTTCAACAAGGAAAAAAACATTTGGATTTACGTGGATGTATATTCCCTTGCTTTGGGATGTCAAATGAAAGAAAATATTAAGAATGACTTCTGTTATCTTCAGAGTCCTATGGGAATTCTCAGGTGGGTAAGCATTCTATCCATGAAATACTGACATTATATAATCCTCTATGAAACACTAATTATACTGTGGTGGAAGCCATGGAAACTGGCTTACTGGGTGCATACACGTCATGATGGACAGGATCAGAGCAGAATATTCCATGGTGCTTCCTTTCAGTGTTCTTAGGTGAACATTCACCCTTTTAGAAATTTGTTAATCTTGTGCAAAAAAAATCTGAAAAAATGATGAGTTGCATAATTTCTTGTTTGAAAATGATTTCTAGCATAGATAGCTACTCAGGCAAACTGTATGGATGGAGAGTTCAGTATGTACCCCTGTGTAGTCTCAGCAAGGCGTATGGTATTGAAAAACTAACTTACTTGAGTCAATTAAGAAAACTGAGTTGCCAGTGTTCAGTAAGTATCAAGTTGAAGATGAAATTGCAGGTGTCTTGCTGATGACATAAATACACTTGTAGTAAACAGGCTGTGGATACCCAGCACATGAGTAGTGAAAATGCAAAAAATGACTGTACCTACACCTTAGTAATTCGCAGTTTTGTTTGAGCCTTTGGATAAGTAGTTTTTATTCTCTTAAGAGCCAGGAAATGGTCTAAATGTACAGAGAATATGGCTTTTACTTATTTTTTGTAGTAAGTAGGGCAAGTATACAGAAACTGAGAGAAAGCACTACATATAGAAACTGTATTGTATATTTTAATTTACTTGCCAGACAGTCAATAGGATTGAATCATTGCTTTCTTTTCTCAACAGCTAAGAGAGTGATTTTATATGCAAATAACTGCTTGCTTCAACTACATACTACATTATCATTTCTAACATGTGAAATGATTAAAAATCAAATGTCTAATTCTTATTTCATGTAAATTTTCTTGGCCACTTTTATATACTCTCAATTGGTTTTTAGTGTGTTTGTAGATAAAATGTATATATAATGCGTGATGTCATGGTAGGTGTACTGAAAAAACTTTTTAAAGAAATATTTCCAAAATTATATTTGTTTCTGTTTTCTAGAATTGTCCTATCTTATTTTATTTCTATGCTACCATGTTCCAATGAAGCAGCACTAAACTTTTCTTACCATTTAAGTAGTCAAATGAATACCTGGAAAATTTTTTATTGCTTTCCATCTTTCTAATATCTCATATTTTGTAGACTGGAAGTGATGTTTATGTAAAGGGACATTTTGCTGCTTGGAATTCTTACTCTGTCATCAAAGAAGGACTGTTTTTCATTCACATCAGCTTTTTCAGAATGAGGCATGCCAGAGGTAACATGCTACTGTTAATAAATGTATTTTTCTAGTCTAGTGATTTTTATCAAGTAAATTAGAATTTAACTTCTTCTTATAAAGTCTGTTAATCCAAGCAATGTAAGGAATTGGTAATCTATTGTGTTATCTAAGGCTTCTGTCTTTTTTTGCCTCAGGATTTTTTATTATCTGTATTTTAATATCAGAAACCTCCCAGTAGATAATACATGTTTGATAAATGGACACATTTTGTTATTATGCTTTTATATTTTTGTTCTATTTTCACAGATCCACATATATCAAAAATTGGCTTTACATGAAAGAGTTTATACATTCCCTTTGAGACATAACATAATGGAATTATTAGGCATAATCCTTCCATCTATCTTTGAGGATTATGGTAAGCATTTGACCTGAATAGCATAACACCAATAGTCTTCTTGGGCAATTGTAAACTTAAACAATAATGAGTCTTTCTATACTAGGCATAAGCTGGTCATTATTGGTGTTCATGGTTTGTGGGCTGTGTTCTCCATGACTTATTAGTATATCTCTCATGTCCAGAAGAGATGGAATCTTTAGGGCTTGGTTTCTGTCGCATGGATATGTTTGATCGAGGGTGGCTTCAGTAATTAATCTGCTGAAAATTTAGACAACTTGTAACAGAATCACTTCTGAAAATGATTTTAAGCAGAAAGAGGGTCATATGATAAAGTTATTGTTAATCTGAGGTAAACTGTGCTAATTTAACGTGCATTTGTAAACTCTGGGACTGCAATGAGGACAACTCAAATATGTTAGAAAGTATTTGTCACAAAAGAAGACACTTACAAATGAATGGAATATTAAAGAAATATAAGATATAGGAAAAGAAACAGTGAAGAAAAATAATAGACATAAATTCAGCCATATGAGAATTAAATTAAAAATTTTAAGAGACTACGATGTTTAATTTAAAAAGGAAACAACTATATAACTCCAACAAAAGGGACACTTCTTGGGAAGTACTGTAATCCAACACAGGGCTTTCACATTGAGCTACTTCCCCAGCCCATTTTGAGTTTTGAATTTGAGATAGGGTCGCGCTGGGCTTGAATTTGTGATCCTTCTGACTCAGCCTCCCAGAGTGCTGGGATAATAGGTTTGCACCAGCAGACCTGGCTAAAGGAGGGACACATTTCAACAAAAAGCACACATTCTTTGAAAGTAAAAGAATGGAAAAATGCTATATCATTCTTATGAATGAACAGAAGATGAGCTGGCGTGGCTGTGATGGCATAGGTGTTATTATGGTTTGGATCTGGAATGTCCCCCAAACCTTTATGTATTTGGATATGTGGAGTATCTTTGGATAAGGGTCTTGGTAATAAGGGACACAACACTGGGGCTTACCCAAAAGGGATGGATCCCTGGGGCTTGACCTGAAAGAGGCAGAACACTGGGCCATGACCTGGAGGACAGATGCTGGCACTGCCCTTCCTCCCTTCCTTGGCTTCCTGTCCACCCTCCTGGGATAAACTTCCTCTAGCTAGGCCTCAAGCCATGTGCTTCCACCTTTGCCAGCTGCTCGTGAATGGATGGAGACCTTCTGAAATTCCCTTAAATTACAAATATTGAGTGTTCTGTCCTAGCAATGAAAAAATAACTAAGACAGAAGTAAATATAAAATATTGCTACAGTGTAATAAGGATATTGTAACATAGTAGAAGAGTTACTACTCTAAATCTCTAACCTCCGTGCCCCAAATTACATAAAGAAAAAGCTGGTATGATTGAAGGGGTAAAAGGAAATTTTCCTAACATTAATCTTCATACTCCTTTGCCAATCACTAATAGGCCAGTTAACAGAATCGTTGAAATTATACTATATTGAGCAATTTTATCAACCAACTTGGTCTGTGTATGTGTACATGTATGTACCAGGGGAAATTTTATGTTAAGCCATATAAAAAATGGATAGTATATTCTATGACTATCGAGAAACTATATTGGAAATTAAAACAAAACATTAACAAATTTGGAAATTTTTAAATACTTGGAGCCTAACACACTGTACAAAAATGATGGCTCAAAAAATCTTTTAGTTTTTAAAATATTTGCTGATAATAGTTTTCTCTTTTTTCTAAGTTATTTATTAATATATGTTTTTAATATATGAAAATTAAATTTCACTTGGGAAATTGGTCCATATGCATATTGCATCTTAATCATCTTTGCTCCTGCCTACCCTCTTTGCTCTTTTGTCTCTGCCATCCCCAGGACCCCTTCCCTACTCTACAAAGTCTACCTTTCTGTTTCCACTATTTCTTTTACATTTTGCTCTTTATTTAAATTTTGGATTTCTTACACAGAGAAACTATATGATAGTTGACCTTCTGTGTCTGATTTGTTTCACTTAATAAGTACTGTGGTATCAAGGTACATCCATTTTTCTACACATGACTCAAATTTACCCATTTCATGGAATAATCATACTCCATTGTGTATGTATCTCACATGTTCTTTATCTGTTACTCTGTTGCTAGGTATATAAACTGCTTCCTGGATTTAGCCGTTATGAGTAGTGCTGCTATAAATGTGAGTATATATGTATCGCTGTGATACAATGTCTTTAATTCTTTCAAAGATATTCTGAGATGAGGTATAGCTGGACCAAATGGACTATTTACGAAAGAGTGTTAAACTCTAGCATTTTGTACTGAATGTGATACAAGTAAAGATGTGTTAAGAGGGAAATACGTAGTTTTAATGACTAAATTGGAATATAATCAATAACCTAAACTTCTATCTTAAGAAATATGAAAAAATAACAAGAAAATGGAGGCCAAAGCAAGCAGAAGTAAATAATAAAAATTTCAGCAGAAAGGGATGATGTGCAAAAGTAAAATCTCTCAAGTAAAAAGCTGAGCTCATACAAAGTTGATGGGAATTAATAAACCGTTACCTAGACTAGCAGATGAAAATTTGGAATGAAAGAGGGAGCATCACTACTGAACCTGTAAGTTCAATCAAGAATGTTACTGTTCACCCCCTTGTGCTTTCTGTATGCAAGAGCTATGGTGGAAAATGAGGTTTGGGTATTGCTTAAGACCCAGGAATGCAGCATTTACACTTTGGTGCTCATTTGGTACCAGTGTTCATGCCTGTGAGGTTTCCAGAAGATTCTTCAAAAACAGTGTCACTGGTTCCAAATTTACCTGCTTGTAGCTACTTGGATTTTTTGACTGGTCACTAATTTTATCTATTTTGAGAAAACTAGTAATTGATCAACATTAGTCGTGTATGAGTCTCTCGTGGTTTCCATACTTTTAAATTCTAGTGTTCTTGATATTTCTGTGCTTAGCTTACATGATAAAGGCATTAGGCATCAAAGTTACTTGAATAGCTCCTTCTCTTATAGGAAGAAAGATGATAATGGTCCCAAATTAGGTGTATAGTTGAGGAAATGACCTGGAGAATGGTGTGCGTATTGGGAAGATGTACTGAGTCCTTATACTTCTGTGTTGCTTTAGCATGTATTTTGAGCATATTTAATTTTCTCATCCATTTCGCCTTCCATGACACAGTTTCCAGTTTTGTACCTCCGTCCAGTTTCTCAGTGTAGTAGATCCAGACCGCTGCTTTATATGAAGGCCTCTTGTCGACCACCTTCCAGTGCACAGTTAGGTGCATCCTGCTTGTCTGTTCACTGTTCACTCCTATACCCTGTACTCCTATACCCCATGGAGTGTGCCGATCGTGATGTTACGACCACCTCTCAGTCACAGTGTAACTCTGTGAAGTCTACTAGTTAATCCCTATGGGAAAGCTCTTTCAATAACAGCCTAGGCTGTCTCATCCCCTTCACCTCCCTTTCTTCCCTGTTTCCTTCTCATCTCTCCCCAGGACCTGTAAGTAAAGCCATCTTTATTACAATAGTGTGTCTCCTAATATTTTTTGTTGTTGTTGTTTTAAACAATGGGCACTAATCTAGGCATTTTTCACTGGGTTACATTCCTTGCCATTTCTTTTTGTTTAAAATGGAGTCTTTCCAGGTTGCTCAGGCTGGCCTCAAACTTACAAACCTCCTGCCTAAGTCCCCCAGGATGCTGGAACTAGAGTTACAGGTGTATGCCTCCACACTAGCTCTCCTAATCGATAAAAGGGTGCTGTCCATCTTCATGGCCCCAAATTAAAACAAACAGAAAGGAAAGCTACCTCCAAACACAGTTTATTGCAGGCTAGAACACTTTGTATGCAATCCTTATGCATCTAGTTTTTTTCTGAAGTGACTGTATATGTTTTTACAATATAATTGATATCCTCATAGATAAAAATGGATTCTTGGGAATCAGAAACATCTTAATTATCTCACTGACTTATCCTCCAAACAGCTACATATACAAACAGATAAATAGTATAATTATCTATTAAAATTTGCGTGATGGAGTGACAGTGAAGGAAAAGAACCTAAAACTTATTTATTTCGTTTATGATTTTAGAAAGGTAAGGAACACTGTTTTATATAGATTGAAGAACTGATGTTTCCTCCATCTAAATGGAAGACTCCAGTGTAAGCCATATTGGTGACACTAAGTTCCCAAGTTCCTTTGGCAATAGTTGACTTTGCAGACGCAGTGAGTTTAGAAAGTTGTGCTTTTGCATTTAGAAAAATTTAATATCTTTTCTTTCCTACAATACATTTTCTTGTATTTTTGCCTAAGAGATGTATTTGTGTGGTTTCCTTGAAGGAAAGTCTCTTTGCTTCTGTTGGAAATAAATTTGCAATTCGGAAAGCTCAGGTGGCCCAGGTCCACATCCATATATTTGTTAGTAGGAACCATCAGGAGGAAATTTATTATATCTGAGATGAAATAATTGTGTGCACAGCCATGTGCCATTACTCTGACCCAAAATGGTTTTCTAGTCTTTGTTAGTCAGGAACCATTGTGTATCCCATCTCAGTCAAAGGATGGTTGATGGTGAGTGTACAGACATTTTTTTCTATTTGTAGTAATCTAAACAGGAAAACATAGCGGTTTTCTTATTACTTACCTAATCCTTTTTTGTCACTTTAATATTTAACTTTTTGCTTTCAAATCTCAAACCCATATCTTGGCATACAAAGCAAATTTCTGAAATTCTCTGACACCATCCGTTGTGGTTTGGTTCTGAGATGTCCCTCAAAAGCTTCACATATTTGGATGTTGTAGATTACGAATGGATTTCATGTACTCTTGAGAGGTGCGGTGTGGTTAGGAAGGGTGACTTAGAAGTGTGTGGTAGAAGATAGGTGTGTGTTATATTATAGATTACAGGCATGTGACAGTTTATGAACATGCTGTAGATTATGGTTGATTGACTTGTTACTGGGCATGCTACGTGGACGGGGCAGATCACTGGGCCTTAACTCAGGTGGATGTAGCACTGAGCTGGACCCAGAAGGGA